>PISX010033895.1:0-14600 GCA_004024625.1 Mellivora capensis | reverse complement strand
GTAGCAACATGGACGGGACTGGAAGAGATTATGCTGAGTGAAATAAGTCAAGCAGAGAGAGTCAATTATCATATGGTTTCACTTATTTGCGGAGCATAACAAATAACACGGAGGACATGGGGAGATGGAGAGGAGAAGGGAGTTGAGGGAAATTGGGGGGGAGATGAACCATGAGAGACTATGGACTCTGAAAAATAACGTGAGGGTTTTGAAGGGGCGGGGGGTGGGAGGTTGGGGGAGCCTGATGGTGGGTATTGTGGAGAGCATGCATTGCATGGAGCACTGGATGTGGTGTAAAACTATGAATTCTGTTACGCTGAAAAGAAATAAAAAAATAAATTAAAAAAAAGAGAAAAAAAACAGGTACTACTTCTGCAATAAAAAAACAAGCAATGAGCTGAGAGAAGATATTTTCAATGCATGCAATAAACAAAGAGGATCCAAATATATAATAAACTGCAAATTAAGAAAAGGCAAACGATATCTCATATTCATTGAATATTTACAGTTTGGTTTTCACTATGGCAAATTCTTTTCGTGTATTATCTCATTTAATCCTTCCAGCTACCTCCTCAGGTCTATACTATTTTCTTCCTGTTAACAGATGAAGAAACTGAGACTCAGAGAAGTTATGTACCTTGCCCATCACCACTGAGTTAGTAAAGGGTAGACTGGGATTAGAACACAGGAGTCTGGCTTTTGAGCTTAGTTCACTACACAACACTACCAAGAAGCTTTTGGGGAAAAAGTGTTAAATTCACTAGCAACCAGGAAAGTACAAATGAAACAAAAAAAGATGTGCTCTCTCTCTTTCTCTCTCAAAAAAAAAAAAGATAAATAAGGTGTGGTATATTCAAATGCTTGCTACAGAGAATGTATTAGGCTTGTGTATAACAAATAGGTAGATGTCAGAAATATGACGCTGAGTTACAATTTCTTCAGAATAATGTGGATATCATGCCACCATTATAGATTTTCAAACTCATACAAGAACAATTCTATGGGTTCGATAGTCTGTAAGCAAAAGTTTAAAGACCTATGGAATGACTTCAGTTTAATGGTAGTGGTTGATTCCTAGTGCTGGGGATATTCAAAGGACCCTTCAATGGCATCTGTAATTATTTAATCCTTTTTTAAAAAGATAAAAAGGCTCAGACTAAATATGGCAAAACATTAAATGTTTATTTGGGGTATGGAGAAATGGGGTTCTTTGTATTTTTATTTCTGTCTGTGGGTATCTGTCTCTCTTTGTCTCCCTTTCTATATAGGGATGGATAAATGCATACAGATATATAGATAAACATAAACACATATCTTTTTATTTTATGAAATATATGGAGTATTTATTTCTCAAAATAAAAGTGAGATTTAAGTAGTAAAATCAGGGAGGGAAGAGTTAGTACCACAAGCTGAGTCCAGACCAAATCAATAATTAGACACATTTTTACAGAGATGTGTCTAAAATAGTTCTGGCTTGGAATTTATAGCTCCTAGTACAAAAAAAACAATGCTGATTATTACTTGTAAGTGCATGGAAAGACTGCTTCTGCATGACCTGTCTACTCTTGATGTCATTTTCACCTTCACATCCCTTACACAGTAGAAAATCATGTGTACACATTTGGCTGTAATCCGATTGAACTGACATGAACTTCTAGAGGTGAGGAGAGAACTCAGGAAAAGCAATAAAGCATTGTCTGGAACCATGACATAGTCACTGTAGAAGAAAGCCTTTGCCCTCAACTCTCAACTGAAGCATTAGGGTGGTGGCAGACAATGGAGGGGCCTTCAGTTTAGGGGTACCCATACAGCCACCCCTAACTTGGTTGCTCACAACACCAGAAAGGCTCAGATTGGTTAGAACCTACTTGTATGATACCAAATGAGCCCCGTCAAGTCTGCCCATGACTCTGGACAATTCTGAAACATCCTGGGTCAGTGAACAGTTCTTCTGTTACCAAGTACATTCAGAAAGGCCCTTTTAACATCTTTGTTCCGGAGGCTGTAGATGATGGGGTTGAGGAAGGCAGAGACAACATTGTAGAACAGGGCTAGCTTCTTGTCCCGCTCTGGGTCATACCAGGAGCCGGGCCTCATGTACATGATCATGGCTGGTCCATAGAACATGATGACCACAGTGATGTGGGAAGCACATGTGGAGAAAGACTTGAGCCTCCCCTGGGATGAATGGATTCTTAAGATGGAGGCAAAGATTCGGACATAGGAGGCCAGGATGAGGGAGAATGGAACCAAGAGCAGGATGAAACCCAAGATGAAGTCCAAGTGGTCATTGAAGGACGTGTCTGCACAGGCCAATTTCAGGACAGCGGGGACCTCACAGAAGAAGTGGTTTATCTTCTGGGGGCCACAGTAAGGCAGATGCATGGTGAAGATGGTGTAGATCAGGGCCCCAGCTATGCTAATGGAGCAACAGCCTGTGACCATCTTGATACAAATGGTACGGCTCATGAGTAGGGGATAATGAAGGGGGAAGCAAATGGCTACGTACCTGTCATAGGCCATCATGGCATAGAGGACACACTCAGCAATGCCGAGGACCAAGAAGATAAACATCTGGGCTACACAAGCTCCCCAGGAGATGGTTTTCTTTGGACACACCATATTAACCAACATCTGGGGCATAGTGGTAGTGACATAACTCATGTCCACCAAGGAGAGGACACTCAGAAAGAAGTACATGGGTGTGTGGAGGTGTGATTCCTGGTAGATCAGGGTGATGATAAGTCCATTACCCAGAAGAGTGACAAGGTAGAGGAGAAGGAAGAAGGAAAACAGGGCTACTCTGACCTGTGACTCACTGGAGAATCCCAGAAGGATGAACTCAGACACAGAGCTGTGGTTCTTCTTGCCAAGGCTATGCATGGTGGTCTGCCTATTAAGGAGACAAGGACTTCCCTGTTCTGCCTTTGGCCTTGGGGGAGGGAGGACAGAGTTGACAGAAGCTGAGTCACATACACATAGCGCCTTGCACAGTAGCTCAAACTAATTTCATCAAACCTGTTGAGTGAGATGCAGAGGGAAAGGAAGAGAGGGCAGCTGTGGCACTGGGAAATAAGTCAGGAGATCTGGATTCATACCTGTAATAGAACATAGGATGCCTGATGGCCTACAGGTCCTTCTCTGGAAATCACCCTCACCCACAAAGGGCAAGGGATTCGGTAGCCATGTTTGTAGCGGCGGGCCTAGCCAACCTCTGGCCACTGCTGAATTGTACCAAAGGTGTACACCTGTCCCAGTCTGGAGGACAATTCTTTGGTGGGATTTCAAAATTACAACATTGTCAATGTCTATGCCAGTGGGCTGTGGGTGCCTGAGGTACCAACAACCTGGAGCCAGTGGTGATTACATAGCCATAGGGCAGCTGGCGCAATAGAGAGGAAAAGTGGCAGCCTTGCAGAAATGATAAAGAGCAGACATGCAGGGCAGCAAAGAAGAGACCTCACAGCCCCAAGCCACTGACAGTGTGACTCTGGCTCCTAACTTGTACCCCCAGCTCCCCCTTTGTATCCTGTGCTTGGATACCTGGGAGATTTTCTGTTGAATCCTTAGAGTTACTACCCCATGACCACATTTTAAATTCCTCTTTCTGAATGTCCCATGGTTGTCACTTACCCAGCTGTGTGACCTTGGGCAAGTCCCTTCACTTCCATTGGCCTCAGTCATCCCACCTGTTAGAGATGAAGAATTCAGGTACAGAATAATGGGAAGGAGCATATGAGATTCTGTATGTCAAGACATTTGGCAAAATATAAAACGCTAGACAAATAAAGGGATTAGTACAAGTGGAATGAATCTGGAAATCAGAAGAGCAAAGGGCTGATCCTTACTATGTCCCTGATTTGCTGCGTGATGTTGGGTAACTCCATACCCTTCTCTGAACTCCACAGCCCCATTTTTATTTATTTATTTTTTAATTTTATTTATTTGTCAGAGAGAGTGGGAGAGAGAGTGAGCGAGCACAGGCAGACAGAGTGGCAGGCAGAGGCAGAGGGAAAAGCAGGCTCCCCGCTGAGCAAGGAGCCCGATGCGGGACTCGATCCCAGGACCCCGGGATCATGACCCGAGCCGAAGGCAGCCGCTCAACCAACTGAGCCACCCAGGCGTCCCCACAGCCCCATTTTTAAATGAGGCTGTTGGCCTTGCCCACTCCAAAGAAAACTGTGAGCTCTGTTATTCTTTGATCCCAGGAATAGCAGACTGAAGACCTGTGATCACCTGTGAAGACCTGTGCCATGAGCATCAAGGGGAAGGCTGAGCTGGGCAGTCCGCTGACCAGGACAGCATCAGCAAGAGATTCCTTCTGGGAGTTGGAGACGTGAGACCAGAGCAGAGGAGAATACATAGACTGTAGACTTGGTGTCAACACACCTGAATCTTGTAGCCTCTTTACCTGCTCCTAAGTCACTTAGTCTCTCAGAGTCCCACATCCTTCATGTGTAATATCTCCTCCGTAGCGGAGATCATGTGAAATATTTCTGATATAATGACAGGGATCCCTTTTGGGCATTTAGATAATGGGCAGCTGAGTGGAAGGAGGGGTAGAGGGAAGAGAGAGGAGCTATCCTGGCATTTTCAAGCATCTGAAGCTCCAGAGGACAAGGTTGAAAACATGATTGTAGGGACTCATCGCTGTGGGATGCTGGTAGGGATCTTGAAGATGGAAACGTTGTTTGAGGCTGTCTGGGCAAAAGAAAATGGTGTCATATTTTTGTGTAGAGCTTTAGGGAACACCAGTAACTGGATGAAAAAGAAAGAGGTCCTAGATCAGAAGTGTTTGTGAAGCAAAGAGGAGAACTAGGGAAGCTCAGAGTCTTACACATTGGGGGGAAATTTTCAAGAGATCAAGACTGGTCAGCAGTGCCAGTGGCCAACCCCAAAGCCCGGAGGATGAGGGCTGCAAAGAAGGAGGAGAGATCAAATCTTTCTTTCACAATGTCCACACCCCAGACTGGGCTTTTTCAGGGGCTTCTTGGTGATCTTCTTCCTGGTCCACCCACCAGCCACTGGTACTGTTGCCTGTCCTGCCCGTTCTCATGCCTCATTAGACTGGAATTTAAGGACTCTCCCATCTGTCTCCAACCATTTCCAGGTCTGTGATCCACCAGTACCTCACCGAGACTTCAGAGCCATGATGTTAACAGCACGGGCCCCAAAGGATCCTAGTCTGGGCAGTTGGGATGCCCTCCTGTCTGAGCCACAGATCTTTCAAGCTACCCAGCTTTCTCAATATCACCCAACATGCCATGGTGATCTACACTGTCTTTCCATTGAGCTGTTTATCTGCTGGGAATGCCTTCTGTAACTCTTTCTGCTTCTCCACATTCCACTGACTTCCAAGGCTCAGCTTGGGATTTCCTCCTCCTTACTCAACCAGTCTAGCCTTATCCATTTTGTGTACAGTCCTCCCAGCCAGGCTGTAGCCAGAGGCTATGTCTCTTTTAGGTCTCTCCACACTATCTATCAGGGACTGGCAGGCTGCTCTGGGCACCTGTTCCAGGGCTGGGTCTCTGATTGCATAGTCTGCCAGGCTCTAACCACTGTGCGACTGTCTCAAAGCACCCATGAAGAAACAATTAGATCAAGCACTTGGGCTAGGAAAATGCCATATTCATAACCACTCTCCTTTCTCCACTTGCCAACAGTTCACTGTTCCTTCCCAACCGTTGCTGTTTGGGTGCACAAAAGGAAAGAGGATGCCTTATCAAGGGCCCCAGCACCCATTCTGGGCATGGAGCTGGTAGGGTGCTCCTGAGAGGGACCTGTGCAAGTCTAGGAAGTGCACTGGAGATCCTGCTCCTTTTCAGTGAGGGCAGGTCCCCCCTTATCTCCTTCCCCAATGATGGGGCAGAGAAGACTGGGCTCCTTTGTCATTCTTAGAGGTGCTCAGGGAAGAAACCCCCCAGCCTCTCCCTCAGTTCCACATACAAATAATCAGTACCTTGTTCTGCTTGTGTAGCCTCCTTCCCTCCTGTGGTACCAACAACCTCCTTTCTCTTAGTCTCATACAGTGCAGAAGGATTCAGCCCTTCACCTTAGCATTGTGGCTTACAAGGGGAGACAGTGCCTCTATTAAGTGCAGGGAAGGGCTTCCAGCCGGCAGACACAGAGGTACTCTTCATATTACAGTGGGGTTAGAGAGTGGATTTCTGATCCCTGAAAAGCTCTGATGATCCTCTGTCCATGCTCTTAAATGCAACACAGAGCCCTGGGCTGGATGAAAGCCTAGGCCAGGGAGTTTAATGCCACAAGACACTTCAGGCTTGGCCCCTAGAGCTAGTGAGCTGGGCATCCTTCTTAAGTTTCCACTAGGGACTGAAACTTCTTCCCACTGAGATTCAAGAGGAGGGAGGAGTCCTACAGCTGAGCTGCCATGTCTCTGTGTGACATAGTGACTATACTAGTAAGATGTGCTTTGTTTCCTTCAGAAGCACGCGTATGTGTCTCTATGTTCCCAGCATCTTACCCATGATTGCGTGCCTAAGGCTTGGATATGGACAGCATAAATGTTGCTAATACTAGTGTCCTTATAACTGCCATTATCCAAGGCCACAGACCTCATTATGGCGTAAATGCTACCAAACCTATTGCATTAGCAATAACTGCCTAGTACTGAGCACTTACTTTGATCATATGGTACACTGGGCACAACACGTAATACAATTCATCCTTGCAACAAGGTCAGCAAGCCATTTGGTAGTCAGGAGTTTAAGAGAATTAAGTGGCTTGTTCATACCTCCTAGCAGATAAATATATTTTCTGAATTTGAACCTAGATCTGCCAGATTGGAGATCATTCTCCCGCAGCGTCTCTATGGCCAAGGTGCAATGCTGATTTATAGGGTGTGTACAGTCATGTTGTAGATGTAGGTGCCAGATGGTCAAAGGCCAGCACAGATGTACAGTCTTTCTCAGACCGACTTGGAAGACACTCTCCCCAACTACGTGCTCTCTTGGGTCCTTCTGGAATTCCAGGAGAGAAAGACAGAAGACTGGCTTGTCCTCATTAACTACTGCAGGACAAGGTTCACTGGAAAAGAGACTGCCCCATGGGTGGGAGGCACTAACCAACTATGAGTGGTGGTGTAGTCCAGCTAGGTGGAATTAAAATTCTGAGGAGTGTGGCAATGAAGGTGAAGGTCAGGGCAGGATGAAGTCCAGTTTGGGTACTGGGGGATTTGAGACCAATGGGGAATACATTTTTACCTTGCTAAAAGTCAGTGATGAGGAATCCAGGTCAAGTGATACTTAGAGTTCAAAGGGTGTTTGTCTACAGAACCCTGGATGGGACCTGAGGGGGCAGAATTGGATGAGACCAGGGAACTGGAAGGGGTCCTGAAAAGAGTAAGTCATCCTCAAGGACAGGTTCTCAAAGAACTCTTGGTAATATATTTAGAGGGCGAAGTTGGAGAAGCCAGCAGTGAGCAAAACTGGATGTTATCTCAGATCTACTGCTTAAGTTCCTAGAGACATAGCACATCCAGACAACATAGATTTTTAGGGCTGACAAGTCTGTTACAGTGCTTGTCTCCAACTGTGGGGAAACAGGGCAGGCTAGGATGGGATTGGGTAGGGTGATCTCATATACTGGTTTTCGTGGAACAGTTCTGTTTTTTTTTTTTTTAAGATTTTATTTATTTATTTGACAGAGAGAGATCACAAGTAAGCAGAGAGAGAGGGAAGCAGGCTCCCCGCTGAGCAGAAAGCCCGACGCGGGACTCGATCCCAGGACCCTGGGATCATGACCTGAGCCGAAGGCAGAGGCTCAACCCACTGAGCCACCCAGGTGCCCCATCGTGGAACAGTTCTGGTTTATTCCTGCTGTAGATCAATTAACTCCTGTCACTGTTTTAAACACTCCCTTTTGCTCTCAAAATGTGTCTGAATTTGGACTTGATATGGTCTCCCATGTTAGTGGTCATGAGCCTTCTGGCTGCCTGACATGGACAGCCCTACCCAGGGCACAGGAAACAGGTGATGCACAGTACAGTCCTAGATTTTGATATATTTTCTCTCATAACTGTTTATCTCTACATCATTCTCTGCCCCAGGCTTAGGTTCTAAAGTTCCAGAAGACACAAAGCCAGCGTTTGTTGGGCAAGACAGGGAAGAAAACGCCAGACAGATTGGTAGTTGAATGTTGTCCCTACCCCTTCTTTGCCATGTGACCTTGGGAAAATCACTTCCCCTCTCTGGGCCTCATTTTCATCATATTTAGAACAGAAAGCAATGCTGTGAGGACTAAGGAGGTACGTGTAAGTTGCTGAGCACAAGTGCTGGTCCACAGAAGGGACTTAGTTGTGGCAGATCCTATACTGGCAGCAATAAGTGAGCAGTATTAAGGGTCAGGCTATTTCTTCCCCAGCTGGCAGCCAGACACCCTGTAGCCAGAGCAGGAGCCTGGATGCCCACCTGCAGGGTGGAGGCCCTGCCCAGGTCACACTTCTCAAGCAAGAGGGGACTGTGCTTGTGGAGTGGTCATTTCCTTCCTCCCAAAAAGAAGATGAACCTTTGAATCTGGCATCTCTGGGACAGGAAGCAGAGATTTAACATCCCAGAGGGGATGGCACATTCGCAAATGACTGAGCATGTAAGGGAGCTTGTCTACTGAGGCGGGCTGTGTGGTGCCAACTGCCTAGTCCTTGTCATTCAGTCCTGATTGTGGTTCAAATCCCAGTCTGTCCCTACTTGTTACTCAAGCAAGTTATTTCATCTTTCCAAGCCTCAGTTCCTTAAACTATAAAATTTGGAGAAAAATGTGAATTTCACATGTTTGTTCTAGGACTAAGCGAAATGGAATATTTAAGCATCTGACACTAGAATTATGGTATGTGTTTGAGGGATGGAAGAGGTTGTGGTCATTGTAATGTAATGTCATGGTCATGATCATCACCATTCCTCTGAGGCCAACAGCTGGTAAGCTGGCACCCAGACCTGTGCCCTTCTGGTGCCCCTTCCTTCCAGAACACTTCCCTGCCTCTCTATTAGTCTCTCTCTCTCTCTCTCTCCTTTTTAAATTAAATTCAATTAGCAACATGTAGTACATTAGTTTTTGATGTATTCTTCAATGATTCATTAGTTGCATATAACACCTAGTGCTCATCAGATCACATGTCTTTCTTTTTTTAAGTTATTATTTTTATTAACATATAATGTATCATTTGTCCCATCACATGCCTTTCTTAATGCCCATCACCCAGTTACCCCATTGCCCCATCCCTCCCCTCCCTTCGGCAACCTTTGATTTGTTTCCCAGAACCCAGAATCCCTCATGGTTTTTCTCCCTCTCTGATTTCTTCCCATTCAGGTTTCCCTCCCTTCTCCTATGATCCTCTGCCCTATTCCTTATAATCCACATATTAGTGGAACCATATGATAATTGCCTTTCCCTGCCTGACTTATTTCACTTAGGATAATACCCTCCAATGTCAATGCAAATGGTAGGTATACATCCTTTCTGATGGCTGAGTAATATTACACTGTACATCCATCTTCTTTATCCATTTATCTGTTGTAGGATATCTTGGCTCCTTCCACAGTTTGGCTATTGTGGACATTGCTGCTATGAACACTGGAGTGCATGTGCCCCTTCTTTGCACTACATCTATATCTTTGGGACAAATACCCAGTAGTGCAATTGCTGGGTTGTAGGGTAGCTCTATTTTTAATATCTTGAGGCACCTCCATTCTGTTTTGCAGAGTGGCTGCACCAGCTTGCATTCCAACCAACAGTGTAGGAGGGTTCTCCCCTTTCTCCACATCCTTGCTAACATTTGTTGTTACCTGACTTGTTAATTTTTGCCATTCTAACTGGTGTAAGGTGATATCTCATCATGATTTTGATTTGTATTTCCGTGATGGGTAGTGAATTTGAGCATTTTTCTCATGTGTCTATTACCCTGATCCCAAAACCAAGAAAAGACCCCATCAAAAAGGAGAATTACAGACCAATATCCCTGATGAACATGGATGCCAAAATATTCAACAATATCCTAGCTAATAGGATCCAACAGTACATTAAAAGGATTATTTATCAGACCAAGTGGGATGCAAGGGTAGTTCAACATTTGCAAATCAATCAATGTGATAGAGCACATCAATAAAAGAAAAGACAAGAACCACATGATCCTCCCAATTGATGCAGAAAAAGCAACTGACAAAATACAATATCCATTCCTGATTAAAATTCTTTAAAGTATAGGGATAGAGGGAACATTCCTCAATATCATAAAAACCATCTATGAAAAGCCCACAGCAAATATCATTGTCCATGGAGGAAAGCTGAGAGCTTTTCCCTTAAGCTTTTTCCTTAAGGTCAGGAACACAACAGGGATGCCCACTCTCACCACTACTGTTCATCACAGTGCTAGAAGTCCTAGCCTCAGCAATCAGACAACAAAAAGAAATAAAATGCATCCAAATTGTCAAAGAAGAAGTTAAATTCTCCCTGTTCACAGATAATATGATACTTTATGTGGAAAACCCAAAAGACCCCACCCCCAAAGCACTAGAACTCATACAGCAATTCATCAACGTGACAGGATACAAAATCAATGCACAGAAATCAGCTGCTCTTCTACATTCTAACAATGTAACTATAGAAAGAAATTAAGAAATCGATTCCATTCACAATAGCAACAAAACCCTTAAGATACCTAGGAATAAACTTAACCAAAGAGGTAAAGGGTTTATCCTCTAGAAACTACAGAACAGGGGTGCCTGGGTGGCTCAGGTCATGATCCCAGGGTCCTGGGCTTTCTGCTCAGCAGGGAGCCTGCTTCCCCCTCTCTCTGCCTGTTTCTCTGCCTACTTGTGATCTCAGTCTGTCAAATAAGTAAATAAAATCTAAAAAAAAAAAAAGAAACTATAGAACACTTATGAAATAAATTGAAGAAGACACAAAAAGATGGAAAAACGTTCCACGTTCATGGATTGGAAGAATAAACATTGCTAAAATGTCTATCCTGCCCAGAGCAATTTACACTTGCAATGCCATCCCTATTAAAACACCATTGGCATCTTTAAAGAGCTGGAACAAATGATCCTAAAATTTGTATGGAACTAAGTCTGGAGTTTTCTTTGTGAAAAAGTTTTAATGCCACATTCAATGTTTAAAATAGATATGTGGTTATCAGCTCTCCTATTTTTTTCAAATGAGCTCTGGTTCATTAATGTCTTTCAACAAATTTGTCTACTTTATGTAAGTTATCTGATTTATTGTAATAAAGTTTTTCATAATATCTATGGAATCCCTTTAGTATTTGTGGAATCCGTACGGATGTTACTTTTCTTATTCCTGGCATTGGAAATCTGTGTTTTATCTTGTTTTTCCTGATCAGTCTGGCTAGACTATTATCAATATTATTCATCTTCTCAAAAAAAACCAACCAATCACTATGAGATTTCTTAGCTTTTATCATCATGCTATCAAATGTACTAATCTTTGTAATACCACCCAGTGCTTTTCTTCATCTAACATAGTTTTCATCTCTAGAAGTTAGAGTTCCATCTTTCAGTTTCTCCCTTAATATGCTCAGTCTTTCCTGTCGCTTCTTAAACATATGAAATAGAGGTATAATTTTTTGATGTCTGTGCCTACTTATTCCATCATCTGTGTTGTTTCTCAGTTGGTTTTAACTGGGTAATGTTTCTAATGATGGGTCGTATCTTCTCAGTTCATTGCATTCCTGGTAACTTTTCACTGGATACCAGGCATTTTGAATCTTACTTTACTGAGTGTCACAAATTTTTTGGATTCTTGGTAAATATTCTTAAGCTGTTTTTCTAGAATGTAGTTAAATTACTTGTAAATAGTTTGACTCTCTTATATTTGGCTTTTAAGTTTTTGTTGGGCAAGATGAGAGCAGAATTTAGTCTAGCTAGTGAGAACAGGAAACATCCCTGGCCCTGGACGAGCTCTGAGAATGGTTCCATCTAACCCTTCCACTTGTCTTCCCCCTTCCCCAACTTTTGGTGCTCTCTTCACATAATCCACTCCTCAGTGCTCATCTGAGACTTGCATGGGACCCTCTGCCGGCCTCCAGAGCTCTCTTTTCTCCAGTACTCCACTGGAGTACTCCAGCAAACTTGGCCTGTCTTACTCAGTTTGGGTAGCTATAACTGAATACCATAGACTGGGTGGCTTAAATGACAAATATTTCATTTTCATAGTTCTGGAGGCTGAGAGTCCAATATCAGGGTGCCAGCATTGTCAGGTTCTTGGTAAAAGCTCTCTTGCTGAGGTATAGTTGGCTGTCTTCTCTTTGTGTCCTCATGTGGTGGAGGGAAACGCAGTTGTCTCTTCCTCTTTTATGAGGGCATTAATCTCATCATGAGAGCTCCAACCTCATCACCTAGTTACTTCCCAAAGACCCCCACCTCCAAATACCATCCCATTAGGGATTAGGATTTCAATACACGAGCCTTGAGGGGACCCAAACATTCAGTCCATGGCAGCCACCCACACCCACACCAACAAGATAAAATGCAGATTTCCAACTCTGTCTCTTCCGCCCAGGGAAACCACTAGCCTCCTCTGTGTTCTCACTTCCTGTGGCAGCCTGGGCACTTTGTGAACAGTAAGCTGGGACAACTGCAGGGCTCAACTTATTGGTTTCTCATCTCTCACAAATCCCTGTATTTTGTTGCTTGAAGTCCAGTATCTTGGAAAACATTATTCCATGCAATCTGTCTAGGTTTTTAGTTATTACAGGTGGGGCAGTAATTCTGGTCTCTGTTACTTCATCCTGATTGGGAACAAAAGTATGAAACCGGTGTCTTTCTATTTTATAACTCTAATTCAACCCAATAGATTTCTTGTGCCAAGAAATCAATACATTGTGGTGATATCCAATGTTTAATCATGTATAATAGGGAAAAAATGGGATTAAAACTACATATCCAACAATAGGTGAATAAATGCTTGACAATAATGGTTATAAAGAATATGTGAGTAGATGATGACAGGTTTATCAAATAATGGTAAATGTTTTAAAAGGCAGGTACTTAATCCATTAGATTTGCATACAAAACTCAGAAAACCCATTGAACAGTGGTTTAGATATACAAGAATCAATTTCATTTTCTTCACCTAAAAAGAAGTTTTGAGGTAGGAAGCTACTTGTATTTTGCAGCTGGATAATGTTAGTGAGAAAACCCCTATGATTCTCTCAGCCTCTTCCTTATGGTCTCAAGGTGACTTGCCCAATTGCAGACATGACATTTGTATTCGTGAGGTTTTGGGGGTAGGGGATATATCACTGTCATTCTATCCCTTTTGTTAGGAAAAGAAGTGTTTTTTGTTTTTTGTTTTTCTCCACAAAATCTCCTCAGGTGAGTTTCCCTCATGCCTCACTGGACAGGACTACATCTTGTGACTGTCCTCGCTGAAAAGGATTCTGGGAAAGGAAGAAACGACACTGTCATTTGGGCTTTGACTGCCTCAAACAAATGTTGTCAGCAAGAACACAGTTCTATCAGCAAAGAAGGGGGAAATGGAAAGTTAACCAAGTAGTATCTGTCACAATAAAACTGTATGTAAAGTGTGCTATTAACGAGATGAGGGGAAAAAAGCTACTATCATTCAGGCATAGAAAAAATTAGAGAGAAACATCTGGAAGCCATCAGTGAAATTTTCTCTAGTACAGAAGGAACTGAAGAGTAATTATTTCCTTTTTTCTACCTTTCTCTGTTTGACTTTCTCTGATGAGCATGGGTTACTTTTTAACTCGGAAAACAGGGATGACTCCATCAGGGACTGTTCTGGATATAAAGAAATTCGCAGTGGAACAGCCTCTTGACTGAGAACAGGATTCTCTGTCTCTCACTCAGCTTCTAGCACCTTGGAGGCCTCAGATACAACTTTGAACTTGAAGAAAGTCTGGTGTGCAAATTAGGAGAAACAGAAAAGCTGGGGGCAGACCCCATCCCCAGACTAGAGACTTGGGTGCTCCTGGCTTGTCATCCTCCCCCACCCCCAAGCAGAGTGTGTTGCTAGAGACACTTTACAATCTGGGAGACTTGCATTGGGATCTTGGCTGCTTCCAACAGCTGCTTGACCTTGAATAAGTCATTTCGCCTCTCTGAACTTCAGTATCTTCATCGATAGAGTGGAAATAAATTGCTTCTTGGAGGATTACACAAAATGATACCTGTGAAGTGCTGGGCACATAGAGGTACTTAATAAATGCTGGCCCTTTCCCCATTTCCTTCCCTATCTGCAAGATACTGAATATCTGGAAGAAGCCCCCGAAGAGCCTCCCACCCTCAAAAATGCTGCTTTTAGGTGTAGAGCGCATTAGCCAACCACCTTCACTCCACCGGTGACTCTGTCCTTCCTCCCACCCCAAGCTGCCTCACGGTTCCCTGACTCTGGTCTGCCTTGTGTCTGATCATGACACTGGGTTCTGCATTGGTTAGGAGCACAGCCTGTGTGGTGAGACAAAACTACGTGCAAAATCCCAGCTCTGTATAGGCTCCTTAATACTCTGAGTTTCCATTTCTGTATTTCTAAAGTGGTGATGACAATGCTGCGCAGATAACAAGTGTCTGGCCCATAATGGCTACACACACACACACACACAC
>PISX010033894.1:0-14600 GCA_004024625.1 Mellivora capensis | reverse complement strand
CAAAGATACAGATGTAGTGAAAAGAAGGGCCATCTGTACCCCAATGTTTATAGCAGCAATGGCCACGGTCGCCAAACTGTGGAAAGAACCAAGATGCCCTTCAACAGACGAATGGATAAAGAAGATGTGGTCCATATACACCATGGAGTATTATGCCTCCATCAGAAAGGATGAATACCAGACTTTTGAGCAACATGGACGGGGCTGGAAGAGATTATGCTGAGTGAAATAAGTCAAGCAGAGAGAGTCAATTATCATATGGTTTCACTTATTTGTGGAGCATAACAAATAACACGGAGGACATGGGGAGATGGAGAGGAGAAAGGAGTTGAGGGAAATTGGGGGGGAGATGAACCATGAGAGACTATGGACTCTGAAAATCAACCTGAGGGTTTTGAAGGGGCGCGGGGTGGGAGGTTGGGGGAGCCAGGTGGTGGGTATTGTGGAGGGCAGGCATTGCATGGAGCACTGGGTGTGGTGTAAAACTATGAACTCTGTTACACTGAAAAGAAAAAAAAAAAAAAGAGGGCAAGGTAGCATCCTCAAGCGGACTCCCTGCTGAGTTTGAAGCATGATGAGAGCATAATCTCATTGTTCTATGAATAAGATCTGATCTGAAACCAAGAGTCAAGATGCTGTACCAACTGAGCTACCCCAGCAACCCATATTTTTTCTTTAATTTTCTTGGTTTGGCTATGATATTTTAGAAGCTCATTTTAATTGATTTCTAAATAATTAAGCCCACAATATTGGACTTATAGTTATTCCAATTATAATAATCTTTAGATTTTATAGACACAGTATATTGTTAACAGATGTTAGTGTCAAACACACGGTGACATTTTTAAAAGTAATGAGATTAGTTTGCAAAGGAGACCATTTTTATTATGAAATCCAAACAGAAAAAAAATGTTATTCTCACATATCCAGGAACAGGATAACTAAGAGAAGACACCATGTTTTATCCTTACACTTACTATTTGTAAATTTTGTTTCACAAGAACTGATGAAAATTGTGATTAATGTACCAAGAAACTGAAAGTAAATTTTAATTTGTTATCTAAATTTTAATATGCTATTTTTAATTTCTTTCTAAACTTATTTCTCTTCTTATTTTTATCATTAAATTTATTTTTTATTAATTTAAATGTACTTCTAAGTTACTTCTGTATATGAATACATTTGCATGGGAATCCACTTTCTTTTAAGTGACCTTGGCTTTTATTCCATTAAGTTTCCCTTCAATTTTTACTAATATCATCACATTCTTAAAATTCTTGCCGGCTTCTATCTACTCATCTCATGTTCCTCATGTTTATTTTCCTTCTCTCTTAAAATATTTTATTTTCCAGATTTGAAATCAATTATAGCATGATTTCTCTTTCATTTGAGTATTTATACTTCTCTTTCAACTCACTAGTCCATAACCCTAAGGATCTTCTTTAATTTTCATGTTTCTGATAAAATTGGAAGTGATGTGATGTTATTTTGCTCTAATCTTAGAACAGTAACCTTGATGATGATGATGATCATGATGTTGATGATGATGATGATGACATGCCTGAATATAGGTCTAAGTGCTTCAAATGATTTTCTCCATTATTTCCTATATCTTTGAACAGAAATTCTACAAGGTAACTAGTATTGATTTTTATATGACTAAGTGGAATCAATGAATGCTAAGAAATTAATCCTAAGTTAGTTAGCCAATAATTAACACTGTAACCATTGAATCTTAACAAGGATGCTAGTCTGTATTAACTACAGACATACATGGATATTAGTTTCACACCATCCAACAGTTTTTGCAAGTTTTGTTTTTTGATATTTACATATAATTGTAAAACTATTATCTCAGCCCTGTAATAAAAATCTTACTGTTCACATTTGTTGTCTGTTCACAATTGTTGTCACAATTCCTGATTCTCCACATCTTGTGGATTTTTTGGTGTCTGTGTTCTATTCTGTGTTGCCTCCATCTTTGAACCCCATAATATACAGCCCAAGGAACAAGGAAATCAATGAAGCTGTGAAGAAGTTTCTATGGAAACTAAGTCATACATTCTATGGGAAAAGATAATACAACTAGTATCTATAAGGCTAAATTCCATGTTTGATTATATATATATATATAACATATATATTATTGATATATAACATATATGTAGTCATATATTATATGTTGACATATATGACGTCAAACCTAGATTATAAGATTTTATATATATATATACTATATATTGTATACTATTGCTATATATTATATAACATATATTATTGATATTAATATATAACATATATAACATATATTATTGATATATATATCATAGATATATAAAATCTTATAGTCTATATTATAATATATATTATATATTAAATAACATATATTATTATATAATATATAACATATATATAACATATATTGTTGATATATGTTATATATTATATATGTTATATATATATAAAATCTTATAATCTAGGTTTGACATCAATATACTGTATAATAAAATATTCACCTTATTTAAAAGTGCTAAGAAAAAGTTGACATGTTCTTGTTTATTAATAATCATTCCTTAGCTCAGAACCTCCAAGAATAGCATATTATTATGTAGTATCTGTGCATATAAATTAAATTTCAGAAATACTGTGACAGTTTTTCAAATGGCTTACTGAAGATGTCTATGTACTATTTTTTTGAATATGTGAAAATATTACTTTACATGACATAAAGGAACTTAGTAGATGTAATTGAATTAAGAAGCATGAGATGAGGTGATTATCCCAGACTATCCAAGGGTCCTAACCTAATCATGAAAGTGGAGTATTTCCAGACTTTGTTAGAAGGAAATGTGTCTAAGGAATTGTGTTCCATTATTGTCTTTGTAGACAGAAATATGTCATGAGCCAATATATAGACAAAGCCTATCTCTGGAGACTGAAAAAAGCAGGAAGAGATAGTTTGCTGGAGACCCAAGAGAAGAATGAAATGATACCAACTGTACCCTCATGTTAGCCCAGTGTGGTTGGTGTTGGATTTCTAAATTATACACTCTAAAACAAAACATTCTATTAAATTTGCTATAGAAGTCACAAAAAATTACCAAAAGCATTAAATACTTATCTCCTAAAATATCTCTTAAATGAAAACGTCTTTAGAACATGAATGCAGACTCTGAAACTGAAGGTCTTGGTTAAAGGTAAACAATAATAAAAAGAGCAGACAAATATCAAATGTTTATAAATTTGTAGCATAATTTATATTATATTTCTTTTTATCTACAGCTTTAATCCACAACCATTTTTATTTTTTATGGAAAATACCTATCCATTACAAATAAATAAATAAATAAAATTAAATGTTTTTAATAACTGGTTTTAGTATTATTAAATTGGATTTTTAAATATTATTCAAACTAAAGTTCTTATTTTTAAAATCTTATTCCAACTAGACTTAATTTTGTTACTTTTTAAATTAGTTTACAACATGTAATTACTTATATTTTTTCAACTAGTAAATTGTTTAATTCATATGTGGTATTGGTTTTTGAGATTCAATATATAAAGATTATCTACACCAGCTGTGGAGCTACCGGTAAGGGAGGGTAGGAATCCAGTTTGTTTGGAAAAGCTGGCAGATTATGGTAGTATGTACTGTACCATGTGTCCCAATGACAAGGTTGTGGCCCCACACGCCAAGGTAATAGAGAAGAACTTGCAGAAAGACAGCAAGAAGGTGGCACTGAGGTGAAGTTGTTGCTTTTGGGTGTTGAGGAGTCAGTGAAGAGCACCACTGTCAAGCAGATGAAGATCATCCATGAGAAAAGCTACTGAGAGGAAAAATGCTGGCAGTACCATACAGTTCTCTGCAGCAACACTATTAAATCCATCATGGTCATTGTCAAAGCTATGGGGAATCTACAGATTAATTGTGCCAACCCCTTCTGCACAGATAAGGCTAGGAGAAAACAAGTATGATTAGGCAGGCAGCTACATCCAGAATACCCTGGAACAGCCCAAGACCAAGTCTGAGGACCTGAAAAAGTGCAAGGATAACACAGTGATCCATTAACACCTCACCTGCATTACCAACACCAAGAAAATGTAGTTGGTGTTTGATGCTCTCACCAACCTCATCATGGACAACAACCTGAAGTACTGGATCCTCTTTTGAGTCCTTCATCCTCACAGGATGAGCCACCACCAACTCTGATTCCCACAGCTCCTAAGGAAAAGGGGTACAGGAAGACCAAACCCCTCAACTAAACCCCAACCCATGTAGACCACTTTTCCAATTTTCTACACTCTGTATTGGGTCTCTGAGCCCTCCCTCAGCTCCAGAGTCTCGAGAGAAGCTGACACAGACCTTCCTTTTTCAAGCCAGCCTTTGGTACAGTAGTTGGTGCTGGGAATGACCATGGTAACCCATTTCTGGGCATCCGTTCTGGTTTTAACTATTGTCTTGTTCTATGATGGGATAGGGGAGCACATGCTGAGTCTCCCAAGGCCTGTGGATTGAGGGGCACTCACTTCTCCACCTTGGGAACCCTGGATTTGCTAAACAAAAGCCCCTGGAACAGCCCAAGACCAAATGTTTATAGGGAATCTCTTACCCTTTTTATCCCTCCCTTGGTTCCAAGACTCCAAAGGAAAAAGCAAAAGAAGCATGAGAGGCCACTAATCCTGAACTCTATCTGCTCATTTTTTTGTAGCTTAAAAAAATAAAAATGAAAGTAAAGGGGAAAACAAAAACAAAACTGGAAACCTAGAAAAAATTATAGAGAAAATCTATCTAAAACTTCAGATTGTGGCTATCACCCACCCAACACACTTACAGTGATTCCATATTTTTAGTGTGTCTGAGGGTTTTCACCCATTACCATGGTAACTGCCCCCTTTACTGGCAGCTTCCCTGTCCGACTCTCCACAGAACTGGATTCAAGTACAGTCCCAGCCAACTGCCAACATCAATGACGGTTCTATCCCAGACCCTGATTCCTGGCTCCATTAACCTAAATGTAGCTCCTCAGCTCTAACATTAGAACCACCACTGCCTGCTGAGGGGCATACTCCTTAGGTGCATACCCCAGTCCTGGGTCCTCCAGGATTTAACACTTGGTTTTCTTCTCTTTCCTTCACATGTCCATTTGTTTTTATGTTTCTTAAATTCCATATATGAGTGAAAACATATGGTATTTGTCTTTCTCTAACAGACTTATTTCACTTAGAATAGTAATCTAGTTCCATCCATGTCCTTGCAAATGATGAGAATTCATTCCCTTTTTTTGGCTGAATAATATTCCATTCACATTTCTTTCTCCATCAATTGATGGACATTTAGGCTCTTTCTATAATTTGGTTCTTGTTGATAATGTTGCTACCAACATCAGGAAGCATGCATACCTTCAAATTAAGTAATTTCGGTAAATATCTAAGAGTGAAATTGCTGGTCATATGTTTGCTCCATTTTTAACTTTTTGAGGAACCTCCATACTGTTCGCCAGGGTGGCTGCACCAGTTTGCATTCCTACCAACAATGCAAGAGCATTCCCCTTTCTCCAGATCCCCACCAACATTGTTGTTTCCTGTGTCACTGATTTTAAACATTCTGAGAGGTGTGAGTGATATCATATTAAAATTTTCATTTGCTTTTCCCTGGTGAGGATTGACGTTGAGCACCTTTTCATGTGTCTGTTGGCTATGTGTAAGTCTTCTTTGAAAAAATATCTATTCATGTCTTCTGTGGGGCTGTTTTTTAATCGACTTTTCAACTTGGGTTTGGTGAGAAGGAGCATCAGGGTTAATCTTGTTAGGGTCAGTGTAACATGTTAAGTTGCCAAGATTCTCATCACAGGAACATTATTTTCCACTTCTGAAATTATAATTTCATAAGTGGAGACATTTCTAAAATTCATTACTTTAGTTATATGACATTTTTTTTCACATATTAAATGATATTTGGCATCTATCATTACTTTCATTTGTTAAACTCAGTATGATTTATCCATTCGTAAGTTGATGGACATGTGGGCTCTTTCCATAATTTGGCTATTGTTGATAATGCTGCTATAAACAGCAGAGTATATTTACCCCTTCAAATTAGTGTTTTTCTATTCTTTGGGTAATACCTATAGTGCAGTTGCTGGATTATAAAGTAGTTCTATTTTTTTTTAATTTCTTAGGAAACTCCATACTTTTTTTTTTCTGAGTGGCCGCACCAGTTTGCATTCCCACCCACAATTCAAGAATGTTTACCCCTCCACACCCTTGCCAACAATTGCTGTATCTTGTGTTGTTGATTTTAGTCAGGTGTGAGTTAATATCATTGTAGTTTGGATTTGTGTTTCCCTTATGACGAATGGTGTGGAGCATCGTTTCACGTGTCTATTGACCATCTGTATGTTTTCTTTGTAGAAATGTGTACTCCTCACTTCTGCCCATTTTTAATTGGATTATTCATTTTTTTAGATGTGGATTTACTAAGTTCTTTATATAATTTGGTTAATAACTCAGAGTGGGATGAGGGAAGTGTAGGGTTAAATAGGTGATGGGTATGAAGTACTGCAATTGTGAGTAGCACTGTGTGTTGCATATAATTTTTGAATCACTAAATTGTATGCTTGAAACTAATATTATACTGTATGCTAACAAATGCTAAATAAAAACTTAAAAACATAAATAAAAATAATAAAGAAACCTCAGTATGATTTATTGAACATTCCATTATTTTATCCAACATGAGACACATAATTTATCAGATACAATATTTTGATATGTCCTTGTTAATCTCTGGATTTTTATAAAACTTAATGAACTAAGTTTAATATATCATAGAACAGATGGCTCTCCATAAGATTTTTCTTGGGATGCCTGGGTGGCTCAGTTAGTTAAGCGGCTGCCTTCGGCTCAGGTCATGAGCCCAGCATCCTGGGATCGAGTCCCACATCGGGTTCCTTGCTCAGCGGGGAGCCTGCTTCTCCCTCTGCCTCTGCCTGCCACTCTGCCTGTGCTGGCTCTCTCTTTCTCCCTCTCTCTCTGACAAATAAATAAATTTTAAAAAATTTAAAAAAAATAAGATTCTTTCTTCAAAAGGTCATGTTACATATTGCACATAACAGCAATGCTATCGCCTAAATAGTATCTTGAGAGTATTCAGTAAGTAAATACATATAAATCAATTACTGTGCCTACAAGATGTACTCAGTGATAATCATAACAATTAATAATATTCCTTCTAAAAAGTCACAAATAGTCAACTATTACTACAAATTTGAATTATATGCTCTTACAAAATTAAGTGATTCATTTCATAGTTTGATATGTGTAGTAATATATTAATTTTTATATCTCTCTTATTTACATTGTGGTGGCTTCATATATCACTTTTATTAATACGGTGGAGTCAAAATTAAACAGACTTTAACTTCTATTTTGATATGACCTTCTGAATTTACACACTATGAAATGACAATTCATAATTAAATGATATACTTAGTTGAAAATGACTGACCAAAAAGAACCATTCTTAAGTACTCTTATCACATTTACTTTCAATTGTATTTGTTTTTAATTGTCTTCATCTAATCTTCCAAGTCATTTCTGAAACCTTGAGAGGTTATCAGGAGCCCAAGATAAGTAGCTGGATAACTTCACATTAAATCTAATACACATAATAGTTTATCATTCATATGTATGAGAGGGGAGAGTACATCTCAACTAGGCAACTCAACTGGAGAAGATTCCAAGTGGCAGCACAATCAACAAATATCTACTTTTAAGTTAAGACCTAAATAAATATGTCAGTAGAAACTTTCCTTGTGAGATTAATCACTGGCTTTTAAAATATATAGTCTCTGCTTTTAGTTGAGTAGTTGTGTAAAAACAATGCACTAATTAATATCATGTTAGTAATGGACATTTTGTATATTGCCAGTATTATGTCAAGATACATTTCTTCTATTCCTTGTTTTAAGAATTTTTATTTAAATCATTTTGGATATTTTCAAATACATTTTGCATCTATTGAGATATTATTAATATATATGTGATTTTATTTATTATTATATAATAAATAAATTTATCCTGCTAAGGTAATCAATCATATTAATTGATTTGTTTATACATAAATATCCTTGTATTTTAAAAGGATATAATCCTTTCAATGTGCTGGTGAATTTAGTTGGCTAATATTTTGTTAAAGAATTTAGATCTACGAAGGAGAGGAGAATGGAATTGGGGAAAATCAGAGGGGGGAGACTAACCATGAGACATGGTGGACTCTGAGAAAGAAACTGAGGGTTTTGGAGGGGAGGGAGTGGGGGTTGGGTGAGCCTGGTGCTGGGTGTTATGGAGGGCACATATTGCATGGAGCACTAGGTATGGTGCATAAACAATGAATCCTGGAATATTGAAAATAAATTTTTAAAAAAGTATCATGTCATCTGTGAAAAACATAAATAAAAGGAATAAAATAGGGGCGCTTGGATGGCTTAGTGAGTTAAAGCTTCTACTTCTCAGGTCATGATCTCAGGGTCCTGGGATCAAGCCCCACATCAGGCTCTCTGCTCAGGAGGGAGCCTGCTTCCTCCTCTCTCTGTCCCTGCCTCTCTGCCTACTTGTGATCTGTCTGTCAAATAAATAAATAAAAATCTTTAAAAATAAATAAATAAATAAATAAATAATGAAATAAAGTAGAATAGACAATCTCTTCTCTGCAACAGGCAAAAGAATGAAACTGGACCATTATCTTACACTGTGCACAAAGATAAATTCAAAATGAATGAAAGACCTAAATGTGAGAGAAGAATCCATCAAAATACTAGAGAGAACATAGGCAATATCCTCTTTGACTTTGGCCACAGTGACTTCTTTCAAGAAATGTCCCTAAAGGCAAGGGAAACAAAAGCAAAAATGAACTTTTGTGACTTCATCAATATAAAAGCTATTGCACAGCAAAGAAATAGTCAACAAAACTAAAAGGCAAACCAAAGAATGGGAGAAGATATTTGCAAATGACAGTAAAGTGGTGGTATCCAAAATGTATAGAGAACTTCTCAAACTCATCACCCAGAAAAAAAAATAATCCAGGAAATGTTTTTGTTTGTTTTTTACTTAAATACTCTATTGTGTAATATAAGCAGAGAAACTATATATTTATTTACATATTTGTTCAGGTTTTCATTCCATGTATGGAATACCATATTGATATTGCATTTGGATTGCATTCCATGACATTGCATGGATTGCATTCCATGTATGGAATATCATATTGAATCATTTAAGTTTCAGTCTGTGCAAGCAGTTAACATCTGATGTTAGTGTTTTACAGATAATGTAGATTTGGTTCTTGTTTTTATTTTGACCACTTAACAACTGTCTTTTTTAAAAGATTTTTATTTATTTATTTATTTGACAGACAGAGATCACAAGTAGGCAGAGAGGTAGGCAGAGAGGAGGAAGCAGACTCCCCATGAGCAGGACTCTGGGACCATGACCTGAGCCCAAGGCAGAGGCTTTAACCCACTGAGCCACCCAGGCGCCCCAACAACAGTCTTTTGATTGGAAAATTTATTACATTTACATGTAAAGAAATTAATGTTACGTGAATACCTACTATTGCCAGATTATTAATTGTTTTCTGGCTTTTTGATAGCTCATTTGTTCTTTTGTTTCCCTTTTATTGAATTCCTTTGTAATTTAATGCTTTGCTATAGTTATATGCTCTGACTCCCTTCTCTTTAACTTTTGTGTATCTAGTATGGGATTTTGCTTCGTGATTACCACAACCTTTCTCTGTTAGAGTTATAACAGTCTATTTTAAGCGGTAACAACTTATCCTCATTATATGCAAAAGCTATGTATATTTATTCCCCTTCAAACATTTCATATTCTAATATTAGCATCTATACATTTCATATTTTGTATCCCTTAATAAATTATTAAAGTGATAGTTATTTAAATTCCTTGTCCTTTATCATTTATCATACAATTGATAGTGATGAACACAGCACTATTACAGTATTAGGATACTCTGTGTATATATATACACATATATGTATATATATACATATACTCATGTTACTACTTAGTGTCCATTAATTTTTTTATAATTTCAAACTTATTATTTTTTATATTTTTAAGATTTTAATTCCAGTTAGTTAAAATAGTGTTATATCAGTGTCCTTTCATTTTAACTTGAAGAACTCCTTAATATTTCTTGTAAGTCACTTGGTGGAGATAACATCCCTCAGTTTTTCATTGTAGAGAAAAGTCTTTATTTCCCCATTATTTCTAATTGACCACATTGATTGGTAATGTATGCTTGTTTGACATTTTTTTCCATTTAGTTTTTGCAGTCTGTCATCCCATGATTCCTGGCTTGTAAAAATTTTTTCAGAAGTGCACTATAGCTTTATGGGAAATTCCTTGTATGTGACAAGCCACTTTTCTCTTGCTGTTTTCAATTTTTGTTGTAATTTTTGACAATTGATGTCAAATCAATTGTCTCAGTGAATAATATGCCTCAGTGAAGTCTTTTTTTAAATGTTTTGGGGACCTTCATCATTCATTTATCCAGATATCTACATCTTTCCCCCAATCCTGGGTGTTTGGGGTCATTATATTTTTAAGTGAGCTTTCTTTCCATTTTGTATATCTTCTTCATAGGCTCCCATAATGCAAACATTAACCCCCTTGATGAAGTACCATAATCTAGAAGGCTTTATTCCTTTTCAATTCTTTCTTTTTAAAATCTCCTTTGTCTGGATTTATATATGACATATTCTAGTGAGCTGATTTTCCTCTTGAATAACTTGAAGGACATTCTTTTCAACTAAAAGTTCAAGAAATTCTTATGCTTTTCTTATATATTTACTGAATATTGTTAAAATATTTAATTGCATTTTATAATATATATTTTTAAATCTCACAACATGTTGTACCATCTGGATCTGGAATATTTGAACTATTAAAATAATAGGTGTTTGCACTATACTCACTTTCAGGAAATTTGTTTTGATAACAATCTATTCATTACAGTAAAGCTCTTAAAGTCCAGCTAATGTATTATGCATTTTATACCAAAATATAAGTAAACTAATGCCTACTGGATGACATTGCCTTTAATATCCTTCATTGTCAGTATGTGCAGGTTTTTAATTTTATGCCATTGGTTTATATCACTCATTAGAACTATTTCTTTACTCTATGTAAGAAAATATAACTAGATGGCTGAGCACTACAAAATAAAATACGACTTTGTGATTTCAAGATGCTATTTAATAAAAGTATATTTTTACTGTGGGTGATATAACCAATACCTGGGAAAGTGCCAGACAAATTGACATTCTTCTATAAAGGCTCAATATGTGATTGGATATATGTTTCTTAAATGCTTTCTCACAATTTATGAAGCCTCTTGAATTCATGCCTGTATTTGAAATTCAGATTTACTCACTGATAGGGAAATTCTTCACTCAGTGAAGTTACTCACTGATAGGGAAAATCATCATGTTGCTTTATTACTATTTTTTAATTTTATTTATCATTTTATTTATTATATATATTACATATATATTATATTTTATTTCATTACCATTTATTTTATTTTGCATTCATTTTATTACCAATATTTCATAATATTTCACTATTTCATACTAATACTACCATGTTACTTTATTACCAATATTTCATTGTGTCAATATGTCTCTTTTACGATTGTGAGGGACAGACTAAATAAGTCAATTCCAATAAGAAAGGCAGAATTTCCCTTTGGAATTTTTCAGATTTCAAGCCATTGGGAGATGGGCAACAAATATAAAATCATCACCATCCTCATCCTGTTTGTTCTTACTTACAAATATATTTTCTAAAGTCAAGAAAGCAAGAAGCAATGTGCCTTTAGGAAAGAAGTGTCACAATATTTGAAAATCACTGCTTGCATTGTTGACCTAGAATAATGATCAGTAATACTTCCATCAACAACTACATACAAAACCTTGATCAGTAATACTTCCATCAACTACACACAAAACCTGATGGTTTCTTCCATCTTCTATGGAAAGGATATTTTAGTGAGTTTTATTGTCTTTTATTCTGGTTGTTCATTTTAATTTCAATGATAAAATAAACCTACCAAAAACTTTCTTAAATTTTCTAGTAATATAATTTTCGATAAATATTCTATATATATAGTTATATAGAATATTCTCTATATATAAAGTATATATATATGAAGTAACTATATATACAGAATATATATCAAAAATTGTATTACTACAAAATTCTATATATATATTTATATGTATATAGAGAGAATATATTAATTCTATTCTATTCTATTCTCTCTATATATTATATATGTATGTACACATATATATTCATATACATTATTTATATATATTCTATTCTATTCTATATATATAGAATACATATAGAAAATTGTATTACTAGAAAAAATTGTATTACTAGAATGTATATATTCTTTATATATAGAATATATAGAGAAAATTGTATTACTAGAAAATTATTAAATATATTATTAAATATATATAAAAATGTATATATAGATCTATCAATCTCTCTATATATATTTATATGTATATGCATCTATGAATATCTGATCTGATAGAGATCTATATCTATATTTCGATATCTATATGTTGATATGGATGTAGACATCGACATATAGATATCAAAATATAGATATAGATCTCTATCAGGTCAGATATGTATGCATAGAGAAAGACAGTGAGAGTACATCAGAGTACATATGCATAGAGAGAGATAATATATAAGAAAAATATTTTAATTCTATGTATTTGAACCCATAGAATAATTATGGTGTTATAATTAAGGTATACATTTCTTCTCCATTCTGCTACATTTAATGACTTAAGTGGATATAATTTTGGAATGATTGGCTTCAATTTTTTTTTCCAATAAAGAATGAGAGAAAACACATTGAATCCCAAATGGATGATTAAAATAGTTTTATATTTGTTTATTTTTTTATTTTTGTTTACTTTTTTAGTTATATACACTATTGAAAGTGTAAAAACAGGATGCATATATGGGAAGTATAATTAGGAAATAAGAACTTAATACAATTACAAAACTTAAATAAAATAATTTTTTTTATAAAACTTGTAACTGAAGAATATGACAAATATCAGCATCAAATAATTGCTACTGCTTAATCCTGACTTGTAAAAGAGCAGAGGTCTGCCGATTTCAGAAATTTACACTGAAACACTACACCTAACATTTAAACAACTGCATTTTCCTTATCCATTTACACTGTTTCACTAATTGAAGTCTTAATTTAATATCTGCTAATTTTTGAAACAGATAAGTCACAGATACTGACAGATAGGGATTGAAATACAGCACTAGAAAATTATAATACATGAAACATATTGAAGACTAGATAAACTGAATAAATGGATGTAAGATGATATATAAATTAATAAATATGTTAATTGATATTCATATATTGTATATGTTTATCTATGCCCAGTGTATAACTATTTAATGTTTTTCTGGTAAAGTGTTGGCAGATTTCAAATCTAGTAGAAAAGTATACAGAGGGATGCCTGGGTAGCTCAGTTGGTTAAACAGCTGCCTTTGGCTCAGGTCATGATCCCAGCATCCTGGGATCGAGTCCCGCATTGGGCTCCTTGCTCAGCAGGGAGCCTGCTTCTCCCTCTGCCTCCGTCTACCAGTGGTCTCTCTCTCTCTTTCTCTCTCCCTAACAAATAAATAAATAAAATCTTAAAAAAAAGAAAAGAAAAGTATACAGATTTTTTTTTTACTTAACACATTTTATTTAGAAAATATTTGGAAAGGACCATGTGTAGGTATCATGTCTATCAGAGAATTAGAAGCTGGATATCAGTAGTTAAAATACAAGGGAAGGAAATACCGATTTATAAGCAGAAATTTGACCTATTTTCTATATGTAATTTTGTAGCAGTGTATTAAAGTAAAATCTGATAAACACATATATGTGTGTATGTATCTATTTCTTTCTTTCTATCATTCCATCTAGGCATCTGGATTTCCACACATGTACAAAATGGCCTTAAATTTTGGAAACAACATAACTAAAAATAGTATGAGTGTAACAAGGGAGAATATAGAGTAATCCAGAAGGCTAAAATAAGAAACTCTGATATTACATAGCATCAATTATAAACAATAATCTAAAGTACCAAAATATAAAAAAATGATTAAATCAATCTAAGGAGAGATGAAATTTAAAGTAAAAAGAGGAATGCCTATTGCTTCATGAAATTTTACTTTTAAGAGAAATATGGGAATAAATAATTATGAGTCAATAATCAGTTCATTGAAAGAAAAAATGCAAAGCTAATGGATAGAGAAGGTAAAATGGGATCATTGGAGACTTCATATATATTTTTTTAATTTTTATTTTTTATAAACAAATTTTTATCCCCAGGGGTACATGTCTGTGAATCGCCAGGTTTACACACTTCACAGCACTAACCATAGCACATACCCTCCCCAATGTCCATTACCCCACCCACCTTTCCCGACCCCCTCCCCCCAGCAACCCTCAGTTTGTTTTGTGAGATTAAGAGTCA
>PISX010033893.1:0-14590 GCA_004024625.1 Mellivora capensis | reverse complement strand
TTCCATGGTGTATATGGACCACATCTTCTTTATCCATTCGTCTGTTGAAGGGCATCTTGGTTCTTTCCACAGTTTGGCGACCGTGGCCATTGCTGCTATAAACATTGGGGTACAGATGGCCCTTCTTTTCACTACATCTGTATCTTTGGGGTAAATACCCAGTAGCGCAATTGCAGGGTCATAGGGAAGCTCTATTTTTCTTTTTCATCCTTCCCTTGGCGATTTGGAGTTTTTTCTGGTTCCGTACAAATTTTAAGATTTTTTGTTTAATATACAATGGTAAAAAAGTTCCTTCAATAAGTGATGCTGGGGGAGTGCCTGGGTGGCTAAGTGGGTTAAAAGCCTCTGCCTTAGGCTCGGGTCATGATCCCAGGGTCCTGGGATCGAGCCCTGCATCGGGCTCTCTGCTCAGTGGGGAGCCTGCTTCCCTCTCTCTCTGACTACTTGTGATCTCTCTCTCTCTGTCAAATAAGTAAAATCTTAAAAAAAAAATGGGTGGTGTTGGGAAAATTCGACAGCTTCATATGGAAGAATGAAACTGGACAATGCCCTTACACCATACGCAAAGATAAACATAAAATGGATGAAAGACCTCAATGTGAGACAAGAATCCATCAAAATCCTAGAGGAGAACATAGGCAGTTACCTCTTCGACATAGACCACAGCAACTTCTTTCAAGACACATCTCCAAAGGCAAGTGATATAAAAGCAAAAATGGACTTTTGAGACCTCGTCAAGATAAAAAGCTTCTGCACAGCAGAGGAAACAGTCAACAAAACGAAGAGGCAGCCCACAGAATGGGAGAAGATGTTTGCAAATGACATTACAGATAAAGGGCTGATATCCAAGATCTATAAAGAACTTCTCAAACTCATCACTCAAGAAACTAATAACCAGTCAAAAAATAGGCAGAAGACATGAACAGACACTTCTCTAAAAAAGATATACAAATGGCTAGCAGACATATGAAAAAATGTTCAACATCACTAGCCATTAAGGAAATAAAAATCACAGCAACAATGAGATACCACCTTATACCAGTTAGAATGAAAATTAACAAAACAGGAAACAACATTGTTGACAAGGATGTGGAGAAAGGGGAACCCTCTTGCACTATTGGTAGTAATGCAAGTTGGTAGAGCCACTCTGGAAAACAGCATGGAGCTTCCTCAAGATGTTAAGAATAGAGCTACCCTACAACCCAGCAACTGCACTACTGGGTATTTGCCCCAAAGATATATATGTAGTGAAAAGAAGGGGCACATGCATCCCAAAGTTCATAGGAACAATGTCCACAATAGCCAAACTGTGGAAGGAGCTGAGATGCCCTTCAACAGATGAATGGATAAAGAAGATACGTATACACTCTGGAATATTATTCAACCATCAGAAATGATGATTATCCACCATTTACATTGGCATGGATGGAACTGGAGGTGAATATGTTAAGTGAAGTAAGTCAAACAGAGAAAGACAATTATCAGATGGTTTCACTTATATGTGGAACATAAGCAATGGCATGGAGGACAATAGGGGAAGGGAGGGAAATCCAAAGGAGGATAAATCAGAGAGGGAGATGAACCATGAGAAACTATGGACCCCAAGAAAAATCTGGGGGTTTCAGAGGGGAGAAGAATGGAGGGTGGGGATAATAGGGTGATGGTTATTGAGGAGGGCATGTGCTGTGATGAGCACTGGGTATTATACTTAACTAATGAATCACTGAACCCTGCATCAAGGACTAATAATGTACTATACGGTGGCAAACTGAACATTAAAAAAAAAAGAAAGAAAGAAAAGAAAAAGAAAACACACAGATGGTTACCAGAGGGGAGGTGGAGGAGGAATAGGTGAAATAGGTGCTGGGGATTAAGGAGTGCACTTGTTCTGGTGACCACTGGGTGATGTATGGAAGACCTGAATCACTGTATTGTGGACCTGAAACTTATAACTGGAATTTAAATAAAAGTTTTAGAAAAAGAAGGGAACAAACCCATTCACAGTAATAAGGGGGGATAATATGGCATACCTAATGTATATGCTTTTTCTTGCTGCATACCAAATTAAAATAAACTTAGGGGTTTAAAACAAAAAGAAAATATAGAGACAGATGGATGCATTTTGAGCCCAAAAATGTCTGAAAAGAAAGAAAACATTAAGTGGAAGATGTGACCTGATCTTAAATAAAAATCACATGCTACTATCATCATTAACAATGACTTGTAAATCATTTTGTTTGGAATACAAATACTAAATATCTGTATACAAGGGTGATGTATGAAAATAAAAATGCCCTGTGTTTATCATAAAAAGAAATAAATAAAATTCTTTTGCTGAGTCATATTTTATGTTTATTTTAAATTAATTACACTTCTGTAAAATCGATAAAAGAAAGGGTACCTGTGGAGGAGGTCACCAAGAGGGCGTGACCACACCAATAGGGTGTGACCACCAGTGGACCCATGAGCTGGGTGAGAGCAATCAGAGGCTCCTTGCCTCCCTCCTGTCCTCCGAAAGTACATCTGTCCTAAGACTCCCATAATAGCAAATATTTCAAAGATGTAGACTGAGAGAGTAAGATGCCGTTGAAATTATCTGTACTAAATGTATAACTAAACCCAGTTGAAATCTCTACATACACTTTTAACACTTTTAAGATTTTGGCGGAGATCTATTCATCTTGTGAACACCCAATGTGAGCCTTCTATGCACGTTCACTTGTTTTATCGAAGCTGCTATTTACCAATCTGAAATGGCCTGCTTCTTTCTTCTATCTCTTCCAGATCTCAGTGTAAGGGGCCAATTTCAGATTTACTCAGGGAATTCCCAAGGTTGCAAACCAATAGTACCCTTTTCTGAACCACTACCTTTTCTCTCTTACAGGGCAATTTTGCACCTTTCCTTTCTTTCCACCACTGTCAATTTACTGTGTATTTTTTCAGGTACTTTTCTTTCAACTTATTTATTTATATATCATCTATCTATATTTGGTGTGTATGTACATACAAGTTATGTACACACATATATATATATACTTATATATGCATATAGCAAATATATGCTCATATATGTTTACATAACCTTTCATTACATATTTGCATTATTTTTTATGAATAGGATCAAGTCATATGGATCATTCCAAAACCTTCTAATCATGTAAAAAATATGCCATGGGGATCATTCCAAGTCAATCCATGTAGTACTTTCTAATGACTATATAATATTCTATACGATGGATACTGCACATTTAATAATTCTTCTATTGGTGATCATTAGGCTATTTTCAGGTACTTATTAATATACACAAGGATGTAGCAAGCATTTTCTTAGGTAGTTACTGTGTATCTACCTATATGTGCACATATTTCTCCAGAAAGGGGATTCATAGTGAAACTGCTGAGTTAAGGAATATATACACAGAAGATAAAAAATACCAAGGTATTTTTAAAAGTTTCTATAAATTGTTGCTTCTACTAGAGTGTATAGGATTATCCATCCTCTACATTCTCACTGTCGTTCAAAGTGATAGATATAACTTATCTTAAATTTCTACCAATTCAAGGGGTGGCAAATATTTCTTTGTTGATTTAACTTTCCAAATGACTATGGGAATTAGAAACATTTGTATTTTCTTATTAATTACTTATAGTTCTCTCTTTTTAAAAATTTTTTAATTTATTTATTTGTCAGAGAGAGGGAGCGAGCGAGCACAGGCAGACAGAGTGGCAGGCAGAGGCAGAGGGAGAAGCAGGCTCCCTGGCAAGCAAGGAGCCCGATGCGGGACTCGATCTCCGCACGCTGGGATTATGACCTGAGCTGAAGGCAGCCGCTTAACCAACTGAGCCACCCAGGCGTCCCTAGTTCTCTCTTTTTAAATTGCCTACTCAGACTCTGCCCATTTTGTCTTCTTCATTTGGACTTTTTTTTGCATCTCTGTAAATGTATATTGCATGTATATTAAATAGATTCTGGGCTTTTACTAGATGTAATCTGTGATCTGAAATATGACTGAATTTTCAGATTGGCTCATGTATACTTGAAAGACTGCTTAGTGTTTAAGGGTAAATAAGTCTATCTCTTTAAATAACTATGTTCTGCTAATTGAAGTTTATAGCCACATTATATGCATACTAAGACCAAAGGTAGTCTTTAAGGGAATTGTTGAAGTTAAAACTCTAGGAGAGTAGTGGAATTTAAGAAACTGCTGTAGGAAATGACAGAACAATGAGGAACTAGATTTGGCTTGAAGCCGCTCTGATAGCTGACTATACATACCCTCATGACCGTGTAATGTTGGAGATCCATAAGCAAAGCCCTAGTCAAAGAATGCATGTAGAAGAATATGTGGGGGGATAGGAAAACTCAGCAATATTAGAATTGTGAACATACTTAATGGTTAATAGACAGCTACTGAAAAACTTCAACCAAGTAATTATGATTGGATCAACAGCAAGAATCACGTCAATGTGAAACATTATGTTCTGAGATAGGGAATCTCCACTCACTTGTTGGACAAATCAGAGCAAGTGGTGATTTATTGCTGAATTGTATATTAATCCTAATACATTTTCACCATCAGATAAAAGAGCCTAACTGAAAAATACTGTGTGAGGAAAATGAGGTCTACATGATTAAATAAGCTTAGCTATAGGGAGCTGTGAATTGTTTTCTTGTGCATCTTTATGATAAAGGGACTGAGATTCTCAGGAAGGACCTCTCTTGGGGAAGATAGGAATTTCATAACTCCAAAAAGAACGAAAATTATCTGTTCTCGTTCATGCTTCCAGTAGCCCTGTGGGCTTTTGTAAGTAAGAAGACAGTGACTTTGTTTAAACAATGGTAATAATACTGGTTTGGTAAACTTTTTCCCTCCTGAAATAAGTTTTGTTCCATCATGTCAGCAACTAAGGGATATGCTCTCTTGCATTTATGATTATAGTCTTGGTATATTCTCAGTATGCCCTAGCCAAAGAATCATAAAAGGCAAATTTTAGTACTGCTAGAAATTGAAACATCCATATTTACTGAAAGTGTGGGGTTGCTCTAAAGCATTTCTGTGTTTTAGGTAAAAATGCAAGATAGAAGGAGGAAGGGAAAAAGCATTTAAGAAAGCCTCTCAAAATGTGTAATAAAAACGTGGAAAAATTCATTGCAGAATCCAACCAATGATTATTATAAACATTCAACTTATTTATTTTATTCACCAGAATTCTTTAAAAAAAATAGTTCAATTACCATGTGGAAATATTTGTCAGTGAATTTTCTGAAGAGTTTAACCTCTGCCAAAGAAAATGGAAAACTGGCTCTAATAGTGAGTGAGTTCTCACAAGGGCCAACGAAGTATCTTTTTTACATATGATTGCATTTGTATCTTACAAATCTTGGACTAAATTATAGCTATCATTTCTCTTAAGTCTCATCCAAAAATAGATTTAAATTGCCTCAGGTCTTTTTATTGTAAGTGCAAAATACACATTTATTTTTCTCCACATCTTGCAGAGAGGTAGAGGTCAATGGGAAAAGAAAAAAAGATACATGTATTCAAAGATACTTGAATAAGCTTGCTCGTATCTCTATCTATTTATACTGCACTTGAATTGATGAAATTTCACAGTATAGAGATTTAAACAGCTAGATAATTATGCAAATGAGTTGTCATGTTTAGGTATGCTATCTTTCCAGATTTTTTGAAGATTGTGTACATTGGTAAAGCTAAAGAATGCACAATGGGGAGCATTGTCTTCTCTCTGTCAAAACACATGTTTTAAGAGGAGTAACCAGTTGAATATAATCAATTCAGTGCTAGAAGCAGCTGCAGTATGCCTTTATGGAACACCATAAATTCAAATTAATTAATCCAAAATGAATTACAAATTATTTTTGTAAACTACACATTGATCCTTAAGGGTTATTTAAACAGCTGAACTCGATGTCATTTGCCCCATCTGCCACAACAGATGCTTTATTCCAATATGAATATTAAATGAATTTTGAAGGCAATTTCCATAATTGCAAGAAACATTTACAAAATGAAGAAAAGATGATAGTTTTTCTGATGATTGGAATACTTTTTAATGTATTTTATCATGAAAGGTATGAGAAATATAAAGCATAAGACAAATAAAGTTTAACTGCAGAACAGAAGGACAGAAAGTACATTTCATAAACATAATCTTAGTGTCACCTTTTTCCCATGGATTATTTCACCACTTTGATACCACACCACACATTATTCTTACAATATTTTGATTGAATTCACTACTTTTTTTCCAAATGACCCATTTCAAGCTTTTCTACCATGTGTTTCTTTTGGGCTCATATTTTTCTTTCATTTTTGATAAAACCATTGAAGAAAATCAGATTTGGCATAAGGTTACTCAAAATCTCTTTTCAATGAGAAAATCCTCAAAGTCTCATATTACCATATTGGCTTCCAAGGATTGATTACTAACTAACAGATTTAAGACACAGGGTGAACAAAGGCTGTAGAGTGAAGGATATTAGGTAAACGGATTGATGAAATACATGGGAAGAATGATTCCTATGTGAGAATAGATTAAGGATGAAGGAACAGTTATGGAGCAGGTGAACAAGGAGCTCTTAATTGTAGCACTGATTGTGGTGGCAGTAATTTGGTGGCAAGCTCTTGTCTCTCACCAATAGAAATGGTAGCTATAATGTGGTAGATGGGCACTAGGCTGGGCTAATTAGTCCTCACAAGACCCTTTCATGTTTCTCATTTTGAAATTTTCCAGTCTTGCTGCTAGGACCAGGCACTATTTATGGTCTTGTGGTAGTGCCAAGTACTACTATGTCTAATCTTTTGGGTTATTCTTTCTCAAGCATTGAGTAGTTTTCTCATGTGCATTTGCTGATCAGTACTTGCCTGAATTCTCAAGGGGGGCCCTCTGTAGTTCGCTGGGGTTCTTTCTCTATGCAGCTCTCTCTAATCTGATGTTCTGACTTACAAACTCTAGTCACCTTGGCCTCCTTGGAGTCTCAGCTCTGTCTCCTCAACTTGGACAGTCTCATCCACTTGGATCCCTCCCCTCTGTACCACCCCCCACTATGCCACAGGATGGAAACTCTCTTAAGAAAGCAATCTTGGGCAGTCATAAGTCTCACCTTATTTTTTCCCAGTTTTTCAAGGGTCACTATACTTTGTTGCCTGATATCTCATGTTTAGACAAGTATTATTTCAAATGTATTTTCTGCCTTTTTAGGTTGCTTCAGATGAGAGGATAACATGGAGTCCCTGTAATTTCATCTTGGCCAAAAATACAAAATCTCCAGCTATAAAGTTTTTAAGCTTTCCAGAACCTTTCTAGTATTCAGATCCCAAGGGTTTTTGAAGGGAACAATCTTGATGTCACTTTCTAAATATTTGAAGCTAGCAGTGAATTGAATCTAACTAAAAGTCAATAAACCCTAGAAGTACCTCCACCAAAGATTAGATGAACACATCCCCCAATACTAGTGACCTGACCCCCCCAAAAAGAAATCATTTGGGGGGGGGATAAATATTATTTACCTTAGTTTCTAATGTTCTTATGCACAATAAAAAAATTTATGTCTACATGAAAAAGCAAGACCATGTCTATATGGTCAATGGATTAAATAGTCAATAGGAACATATACAGAAACTAGCCAGATTTTGTCATTTAAATTGTGGAAGAATTTAAACCTACTTTAAAATAACCATGATAATTATATTTTAAATAATCTGGTGAAAGGAGAACAAAATGCAGGCACAGATAGGAATTTCAAAAAAGTGATGAAAATTCTAAAATTTATATGGTAATGAAAGGTATAAAGTATAGCAAAAACAATGCTGAATAATTAAAACTGGGGGACTTAAATGGCTCATTTAAGGATTTCTATAATGCTACAATTATCAAGACTAGCATGGGTATAAGCACAGAAATCAAAGGAACACAGTAAGAGTTAAGGAGCAGCCTCACAGGTATTAGCCAAGAAAATTTTTCAACAAAGGCACTAGTTCAATTCCTGGAAAATGGAAAGATTTTATCAATGAAACACATGGATATCTATATGGAAAATATCTAATTAAACTGGCTAGTCAGCCATACACAAATATTACTTTGAGATGGGCCATATACCCAAATATGAAAGTTAGAACCATAAACTTAAACATAAAAACCAAAAACTATAACATTTCTAGAGGAAAAGATAAGGGAGCATCTTCACAGCCTTGGGGATGGGCAAAGTTTTCTTTAAACAGCACATTTAAAGCCCTCATGAAAGACAACAAATGAAAAATAAAACCTAATTCCAATAAAAATTTTTCTACTAAAAATACACCTTTTGAAAATGAATAGACAAGTTACAGACTGGTAAGATATGCATATTATATATTCCTATGCACGATATATAAAGGACTCCCTTAAAAATAAAAGAAAATCTATTTAAATATGTGCAAAACAAGCAACCAAAGAAGACAGAAGATATACCAATGTCTAATAAGTACCTGAACTATGCGCAACATTATTAGCAATTAGAGAAATGTATTTTACTTATTTATTTTTAAAATTTAATTTATTTATTTCTAGTGTTCAATAATTCATTAGTTGCATACAATACCCAGTGCTCACCATAACAGGTGCCCTCCTTAATACTGATATATTGAGAAATGCATTTTAAACATCAAAATAAGGGCACTTGGGTGGCTGAGTTGGTTGAGCCTTGACTCTTGGTTTCAGTTCAGATTATGATTTCATGGATGGCGGGATCTAGCCCCTCATCCAGCCTGTGCTCAGCGGGAAGTCTGCCTTCCCCTGCCCCTCCTCCATCTAGCTCGCTCTCTTTCTCGCTCTCTCTAATAAATAAATAAATAATTCTTAAAAACAAACAAAACAAAACAAAATACTCTCTTATACCCTCTAGCATGGCCAGAAAGTACACACAATATAACATGGCAAAGTACTGGAAAAGTAGACTCTCACACATCACTGGTCAATATATAATAAAATGATCCATTCACAATGAGCTTATTATAATGCTAAAAGTAGTTATCCTATGATACAATATTTCTGCATTTGAGTATTCTAAGCATAGTCAAACTGTATGTCTATAAAAAAACTTGCACAAGAACATTCAGAGGAGCTGATTCATAATATCCCCAAACTGGAAACAACCCAAATGTGCATCAATTTGAGAATACATAAGAAAAATTAGAGTACATTCACATAAGGATACAGGACACAGTATAAAAAGAAAAAAATACAGTCATACACACAATGACATGGATACATCTCAAAAACATTACTTTAAATGATCATGCCCTGTAGGTAGGTAGATGATGATAAAAGATGATAAATGATAGATGATGATGATGATGATTGATAGACAGATGTCATTAAAGTAAACACTTAAGATCTTTTGTTCATGCTGTGCCATCTTTCTTACATTCAAACACACTCTAAACTGCACATAACTAATATTTCTCCATCCTATGAAACTTTGAAATCCTCCCTGAAATTTCAGCAATTCTTTGAAACAGAATTAATTCTTAATGCTATTTGTTCTTGGGTTCATCAACTACATTCATTTCAGAGACCCATTTGTTGTTGCGGTTTAAAAAACTGGAAAGTTATGGTGGAACCTATGAGTGGAACACTGGTTATTATTCTGTCATTCCAAGAAAAGCCATATCAAAAGGGAGTGCATTAGATTAAAAAAAAACTTTAAGATTAAAAAATAGCCTGGAGATAATTTCCCAATAAGGGGTAGTGTTGGTTCTAAAACTGGTCCCCATACACAGAGGGCAAAGAGAGACTGCAAGGAGAAGCAGACTCCAGAGTGTAGGTGGCAGTTTTAATAAACAAAGGAACTTACATACAAGGCTGGTTTTCGGCAGCCTCTGGGCCAGTAGATCTCCTCACTCACCTGCCAGAACCTTAGAAGTTCACCTAGAGGTCTTATCCAGTCATACTTAACTGTTCAGGTAGTCTCAACAACACATTGTTCTCTCATGCCTGAGTCTTTGAAAATGGATCTCTTGAAAATAGCTCCCACTCTGGGAATGGTGGACAGAACATGCAGTTCAAGAACAATAGGTGGTGAGTAGCCTCCAGGTCTAGCTGTCCAGGTCTAGCTCGAGGGTTAACCAGAGGCCATGTCTTCTCCAGGACCCCCAACAGGTAGGTTTGTGTGGATTAGAGAGTGGTTGTGGCAGATGGGGAGGCTGTCCATTAAGTTCTACTTTCTCTTTTTTCCATATTAATAGATTTATTTTTTCCTATTTTCTTCCTTTTCTTTTTTTCCCCTTAATTAACATGTGATTTATTTATTTTTTTAAATTATGTTTAAACTGGGAATTAGAGCTCCTAGCTGGAAGCTGCCTTTTTCTGATCTCATAACAGTATGAGTTCCCATTGACCATGTCATCCTTAATGATGTAGAGGATCCTCTAGAGAAAAGGCAATACTTCCTGACTCTATCTTCCCCCTGCCTACTTGTAGGAACCTGGATTTGAGAGCAACCTACCTGTACAATGGAAATCCTGGAATCTTAGAAATGACATTTATTAAAAACTCGCTCTTTATTTTCATAAATAATTAGATTGAATAGAAAATAAATGAATAAATAAATACATAAATAAATAACTTCCTGGGGTCAACATTATAAGGGGAAATGGGGCAACTTAGAAAAATAAAAATTTCCCCTGTTTGAATTTATCTGTGATTGCACCTAGTATGTTACTGTGGAATTAGGAAATTGTAAATTCAAATCTCAACCCAAGAAACAAATAGATTTTTGATTGTTTTAACTTCTCTCAACCTCTATTTCCTAATTAGTAAAGTCAAGATAATAGTATAATTTAGCTTTGAGATTTAAAAGATCATCACATGGTAGGTAGTTGCTCAAAACATTACAGTTCTCTAGCATTCTTTATTGTTCTGTGAATGGTTGACATATTTATCCTATTGATACTGAATATACACCCTGAAGAATCAAATACATGCCTCGTTCTAGATCGTCACAAATGGAAGTGGCTGTCAAACAGGTGTGTGCTGCAGGAAACAGCATGCAGGGTGCCAACAATTTGGGTGTGTTATTACCCCTTTGTTGCTTACTTAACGTCCCACTGTTGCAGAGAACTAAGCAGAATGATTCACTGCAGTTCAGTAATCTAAACTTTACAAAGGGGACCAATCAGAGCCACTGCTGCTTACCGGAGGCTGTTACACAGACTTCATGATTACAGTTTTAATGGCTTCTTTCAGTAACAGTTACATCTGATACTTGCTTTATCTCACTTCAAAGTCACTCTTTGCCTGAATGAAACCCAATCATTTGTTTTAAAATAGGTATTGTCAAATTTACAGAAAGTAGAACAGAAGAAAACGTAGCAAACTGAAAACATCAATCAGCTCCAAATTTATAAACAAAACAACAAAATAAAAAACACCTTTTTATTATGATGTATGTAACCTTGTCAGGTATGCTTGAAACTTTTTTAAAAATAAAAATATTTGGGCACCTGGGTGGCTCAGTCGTTAAGCGTCTGCCTTTAGCTCAGGTCATGATCCCAGAGTCCTGGGATCGAGTCCCATATTAGGCTCCCTGCTCCTAGGGAAGCCTGCTTCTCCCTCTCCCACTCCCCCTGCTTGTGTTCCCTCTCTCGCTGTCTCTCTGTCAAATAAATAAAATCTAAAAAAAAAATAAGAATAAAAATATTTGCCTTATGATGGAGATTAAGGAGTTGTTGTGATGAGCAGCATGTGTTGTATGGATGTTGAATCACTGCACTGTACACCTGAAACTAATATTACACTGCATGTTAACTAACTGGAATTTATGTAAAAACTTAAAAAAAAGTCTCACCTTCAAGATCATTAGACCACATAAAAATATGGATAAATTCTTATATCCTCTCAAATAAATGTATTTTTGCTGAGCATTTGCAATATGTAAACAATTCTTTTTGAGACCCTGACTTGAGTGAACAAACATAAAATTTACTGAAAATAGCTCAGTGTGGCTCAGTTCTTCTTCGGAAAAGAAATTCAATTGACTCCTTGGCTATTATCAAGATGAATGCCTCAGCATTGAGCTTCGCTACCCAGTTTAGATTTTGGTAAATGTAAGGTCATTCATTTTTTGTGCATTTAACTATAGCAAGTTAAAGGCTGTGCTATTCAGATTAAAGATACATATTACCTGTAAACCGAAATGTCATGCAGCAATTAAAGTGAAAAGAAACCTTTTATGTATTGGCAATCTATTTCTATTACTGCTTTAGCTATCTGATTTTTCTAAGGAACTGCAAAGAACAAGATAGAGCATACTTATGTGACAAGAATATTAATGTTGCTTTCCAGGTATTGTGAAATATATTTTATATCAAAGTTCATAAGTAAGTTACTTATTAATGACTTTTTAAAATAATATATATTAAGAATGTGAGTATTTTCATTCCTTTTGCCATAATTATTTCCTGGCAATTAGTGAAATGAAAGGTGACAAGACTCTAAGTGAGATTTTACCTGTTCAACATCAAAAGAAATTTGTAAGATCAACCACTAAGAAGTCCTAATAATATGCTGTATCAGATTACATTAAGGGAGAGAATATAGCAAAAATACGTGGTATTTCTTGGAAGCCTTCCTCATGGGGATCTCAGTGTTATTTCTTTTATGCATCTCCTTGAAGCCTCGCCACCTTTGTTAAGTAGTTCTGCCACAAATCTACATCTAAGGAACTTGATCTTACATTATTACGTTATACAAGATCTTACAATCTTATATTATTAGCTACCTTCCCAGCGTCATGCAGACCATAAAACATCACAAGATGATCTCGGACCCTGTGTGATTTCACTGCCCATTACCACCTATATTGCACAGAACCTGATTTAGTACTGAGAAGAAAGTTTTAATTTTTGTGGTCACAGATGGCCGAAATTTTCCCAAATGTATTGCCAGTCCACTTTTTCCTTTACCTTTCTTTCTCAACAAATATGTGTCATGAACCAAATTTCCTTTTTTAAAACTTCATGCTGATTCTTTGGTCCTCCTAGAGCATTCCGTAGAATTTTACTTTTATTAAGACTATTTTCTTAGAGTAGTTAATGTTCACTGCAAAAATGAAGGAGAAAGTGCAGAGATTTCTCAAATACCCCCACATGCACAGTCCACCCCATTATCAATATTCTCCCTCACTAGAACAATATATTTATTACAAATGATGTTTTCCTTTTCATTTATATTTATAAATATTTTAATTATTCTTGATTATATTTGATTATATATTTAATTATTTCTTCTTCTCTGACCCATGTTTTATTTAGAAGTGTATTGTTTAATCTCCACATATTTGGGGATTTTCCAGTTATCTTTGTGGTCTAAGAGCAATCACTGTATGACTTCTATTTTTTAAAATTTATTACGGTGTGTTTAATGGCTCAGAATGGTGTCTAGTTCGGTGACTGTTCCATGCTGAGCTTGAGAAGAATATGTATTCTGCAGTTGTTCAGAGAAGTACTTTATAGATGTACTTTATACCCAGTCAACTGATGGTGTTGTTGAGTTCAACTCCATCCTTCCTGATTTTTGTCTGCTGGATCTGTCTGTGTCTAAGAAAGGGGTGTCGAAGTCTCCACCTATGATAATACATTCATCTATTTCCTCTTGCAGTTCCATCCGTTTCTGCCTTACCAAGTTTGAGGCTCGGTTATCAGGGACATACATGTTAAGGAGTGTTATGTGTTCTTGGAGAATTGACCCCTTTATCACTATGTAATACCTTTCTTAATCCCTGTTACTTTTCCTTTCTTTGAAGTCTGTTCATTCTGAAATTAAAAAATCTACTCTTGCTTTTTTTTTTAATTTATTTATTTGTCAGAGAGAGAGGGAGAGAGAGAGAGCGAGCACAGTCAGACAGAGTGGCAGGCAGAGGCAGAGGGAGAAGCAGGCTCCCTGCTGAGCAAGGAGCCCGATGTGGGACTCGATCCCAGGACGCCGGGATCATGACCTGAGCTGAAGGCAGCTGCTTAACCAACTGAGCCACCCAGGCATCCCTACTCTTGCTTTTTTTGATCAGTGTTAGCATGGTATGTTTTTCTCTATCCATTTGCTTTTAATCTATATGTTTCTTATATTTATAGTGGGTTTTTTATAGACAACATATAGTTGGATCTTGTCTTTTGATTCACCCTATGTCCATGATTCACTCCGACTAAATCTATGTCATTTAACTGGTACATTTAGACCACTGATGTTCAAAGTAATTATTGATATAGTTGGATTAATATCCACACTTATTACTGTTTTCTATTTGTTGCCATTTCTTTATTCCTATTTTTGTCTTCCGCTCCTTTTTTGTCTTCTGTGATTTTAATTAAGCATTTTATGATTCCATTTATCTCTCCTCTCCTAAAGTATTAATTACACTTCTTTTTTTTTAGAATTTTTTTTATTTTTTATAAACATATAAAGTATTTTTATCCCCAGGGGTACATGTCTGTGAATCGCCAGGTTTACACACTTCACTGCACTAACCATAGCACATACCCTCCCCAATGTCCATTACCCCACCCCCCTTTCCCGACCCCCCCTCCCCCCAGCA
>PISX010033892.1:0-14601 GCA_004024625.1 Mellivora capensis | reverse complement strand
TTTTTTTTTAGAGAGTTATCTATTTATTTTAGAGAGAAAGAGTGTGTGCATGCACACCAGCGGTGGAGGGGGCTGGGTAGAGGGAGAGAGAGAATCCCAAGCAGACTCCCCACTGAGCATTGAGCCCAACACAGGGCTGGATCCCAGGACCCATGAGATAATGACACAAGCATAGATCACATGTCAGATGTTTAACTGACTGAGCCACCGAGGCTCCCCTTTTTCTCGTATTCTTCTAAATAGAGGTTACTAGTTTCTGTTCCATAGAGGCAGGGGTATTCCAGGAAAAAAAACAAAGGTATGTCAAAATGATACATGGATTCCTAAATCCTATGCTAATATAACTTTTTCTTATTCTCAGTTTTCTCTTTTATAAAATTCAGAATTTGGACTAGATGTTCCTCTCTGCAGTTGTGTCAAATCATCATACTGTATACTTTAAACTTATACAATGTTATGTCAACTCCGTATTAAGAAAGCTGGAAAATAAAAATGAGACCCAAAAAGTAATTATAATGTGAGATAGAATTTTGTAATAAGCTAAGCACCAAAACAAATATAATAAAGGGAAGTTTCATGTATTGGTGGACATTGTTGAGTTTTCTTATTATAGTTTTTTTTTTAACATCACTATAGATTTGCAATAGATTTATTTTACTTGAGGTTTTAGATCAATTTCCTGAAGTGGGCTAATCTTAATTTTTAGCCAAGTTTGGAGGTGATGTGGCACGAGTTTAAGAGGTAGAACATCTGAGTTCTATTTTTCAAGTGTCCCTGCCTGGGGGTGGGGGTGGTGTGAAGAGTCAAGGGGACTGAGACCTAACCTATATTCCATTCACTAAGCAGTACACACTTTTTGGTGTTCTTTTCCTAAGTTGCATGAAAGTGCTCTGTGGGATAGCGACAACTATGACTGGGTTGTTGAAGGAAAAACAGACAGTCAGCGTAGTCCTCAATGTCATCTGTTGACCCTGACATCCATTGGAACAGCCATCATCCATCCTATCTAGTCCTTAGAGGTCAGTCCATGTAATGCCCAGAAGTTCCTCATTCCAATCTCCAGTCTCTCTTCATCTCTCTTGCTGTGTCTTGAGGGAACATGGAAGTCATTTGGTTCTCAGGGTATGCTGGGACACAGGAAACCTATAACATTGTCCCCAGTGCCATCTACCTAGGCACACCATGCAGCCATTTTTCCTCAGACGCCTTGCCATTTCCATAGGCTCTGTCTGAATAAGGCGTCTAGGTTGCTTTTCCTCCTAGAGACCACCAGCTTTTTATAGGGGTTTTGAATCTTTCCCAGAACTCAGTCCAAGAGGTGGGGAGAAGGGCAGGTTGTGAGCCACCGACAGGGGCATCTTTTCTGTGGTCAAAATTGTACTTACACCCCTGCACTCCAGTCCACTTCAGACTTGTATATTCAGAGTCTGAGAAGTCAAGTGTTCTTTCTTGCTGAAATCCCTTCCATTTCTCATGCAAGACCTTGCTATGCTTGTCTCCTTTCTGGTCTCCAGAAATGTGTGTGTTCTCACATTTCCTAATGACTCCTCGTTCTCTTTTGTTATCTGCTATCTTGAACCAAAGGCTGTCAGGTATAATTTTGGATGTCAGTGGAATCCGTATAGACAGTTGTATACAGTGTGATTTTAAGATTAAATTAATAAATGTGCCTCCAAATCTGGAGGCACCTGGGTGGCTCAGTTGATTAAGTGTCTGTCTTCAGCTCAGGTCATGATCCTGGAGTCCCTGAATCAGGCCCCACATGGGGCTCCCTGCTCAGAGGGGAGTCTGCTTTTCCCTCTCCCTCTGCCCCTCCCCTTGCTCCTGCTCTCTATCTCTATCACTCGCTCTCTCCTACTCAAATAAATAAATAAAATCCTTAAAGAAAATAGCCCATTCTGGATTACTTCAGATGCTTCTAGATTAAGAGTAGAAATATTCACAAGGTATTGAAGGACAGATACTTGGGAACATTGACAATTTCCTGACAACACATTCTGATAATTCATCCCTGTTAATTGGCCATTGAATTGCTATTGAATTTGTAAGGTTGATAGATTAAAAAAACAAAATACTAGTGAATGTTGGCTTGGGAGAAGATTACAGTTCCTCCTCCAAATAATCCCATCTGTGGCACAAACTTTTATTTGCCTTACTAAATCAAATTTCCCTTTCTTCCTTAATTGTACACACACACGCACACACACACACAGCACATCCTCCTTGTTTTTGATGTGGTAATGCTTTCAGCTACATTTCTAAGCTTCTCTTACAGGTAGAGGTGTCATCTGATAATTTCTAGCAAATAAGATGGAAGCAGAAGTGATGGGAGGAAAGTGTTCTTAGAAGCTTATTGAAGAGGGCTGAATCTTCTGACAAAATCCCTTTTTGCCTTCTACTTCTTCCTGAGAGGAATTCCAAGATTCCAAGAACTCATTGTGCAGCCTAGAAGGAGCTCTGGGTTCTAGGTGAACAAGTCCCTTATGGAGGTGTGAAGTCAGAAGAGAGCCCAAGTGGGTGGGACTCCTTTAAACTAGTACCCCTTAAACTAGTACCCCTTACTAGCAGGGGTACTAGTTTAGACCTCTTTCTGATTTTATTTTCTATGCATAGATAGACTTTTCTTGGTTAATTCCAGTAACTGATTTCTGAAATCAAACTTTATGTTACAAGAACATTAACAGGAAACTTATTTCATAGTATTTTAAATTTAAAACAATACTTTGGAAGGGGAGATGAACCATGAAAGTCTAGACTCTGAAAAACAATCTGAGAGTTTTGAAGGGGCGGGGGGTGGGAGGTTGGGGGAGCCAGGTGGTGGGTATTATGGAGGGCACATACTGCATGGAGCACTGGTGTGGTGCATAAACAATGAATTCTGTTACTCTGAAAAGAAATTAATAAAAAAATGTATAAAGTGAAAAAAAAATACATTGTTCTCCCAACAAGTTGGAAACTTGTGTGTACAAATACCAGCATGTAGATATTTATAGGAGCTTTATTCCTAATTGCTAAAACTTGGAAGCCACAAAGATGCCCTTTAATAGGTGAGTGGATAAATAAGTGGTGGGATATCCAGACAATGACATATTAGTTAGACTAAAAGGAATGAGCTTTCAAGCCTTGAAGAGACATGGAGGAAACTAAAATGCATTTTACTAAGTGCAGGAAGCCAGTCAGAGAAGGTACATCCTGTACGATTCCAACTCTAACACATTCTGGAAAAGGCAAAACTATGGAGACTATAAAAAGATCAGTGGTTGCCAGGGCTAAGGGGGAAGGAGGGATGGATAGAAGGAGCACAGAGGGCTTCTCGGACAGTGCTCCGTAGGACGGTGAATATGTGTCATTCCACATTTGTCAAAGTCCGCAGAATGTTGCACACCAAGAGTGAACCCTAATGCAAACTGTAGACTTTGAGTGAGTAAAAGAACATGTGATATATATTGAAAAAATACATGATGTAAAAATACATGATGTAAGTATCATGTAATAATATACGACATGCACATGATCCATATATGCATCTTCCCTGTCATTCTCCTCAACGGCTTTACCTTCAAGGTCAAAATGGGGAAAATAAATAAGAGCAGTCTTGGTCCTTCAAGGGAATGGAGCAAATTTCTCACTGGCTCTCTCTGGGATTATTTGTGGGTCTTCACTTCTCCCAAGATCTGCATAACGGAGTCTAACAGCCCCGGGCCTCACTGTCCTCTGCACGGCGAAGTACACTGAGCCATTTACAAAGTGATTTGTTGGGCTGATTCTTTGAGTCACACTCAGCACCAGTGTGCGGTCCTGAAGAGAGCTTGGGGCAAGACTGGCTGGCACTGCCGGAAAAGCCAATCTCATTCGTTAACTCTGTGCATATTAAATGCATCCGTGCATGTCAGAAACAGAAGACAGGGCTGGAAGAAGGTGAATACAAATCAGGCATCTGAGACCGGAAAGACTACTTTTTGGGAAAAGAGTCACAAAATTTACAAATGGAATTAAAGAAAATATATTTGCAAAGATTCTTAAATGGCACATAAGCTTTGACATTAATCTGGATTTTAAAACCTTTGAAGGGGCGTCTGGGTGGCCCAGTTGGTTAAGCATCTGCCTTTGGCTCAGGTCGTGAACCCAGGGTCCTTGGATCGAGCCTCACAACAGACTCCTTGCCAAGTGGGGAACATGATTCCCCCTCTCCCTCTCCCTCTGCCTGCCACTCCCCTTGCTTGTGCTGTCTCTCTCTGTCAAATAAATAAATAAATAAAATATTAAATATAAATAAATAAATGAATAAACCTTTGAAAATATACTGGGCATAAGATATTAGAAACGTATTCTTACTCTCACCAATTTTTGAAGAAAAATTTCTAACGCAGACATGCTATTCATGACAATTTTTTGGAAAACTTGTATTAAAACGTTCAGTTTTTCTCTCCTTGGATACTGTCAGTCAAGTTCAGAAGTCCTCAACCTGAACTTTGTCTTAAAGGTGTTTTTGGTTTTGAAGAATGTTTCCTTTCTTCTCAGTCAATATTTATCGACTTTCAGGCTGATTAATGATCAGCAGAGTAAATCTGAGATTATATGGATAAAAAGCATCGTGTATTTAGTTTGGTGAAGCTTCTGGGATGTTTCTGGAGTTGTACTGTTACCTCTGACCACTGTGGTGACCTTGTCCCTGGGTGTCTGACTGTCACTTGGGAAATAATTACTTAGATTTGCAGTGTCCTATGTAGTGAGCACAGTTGAGGCCCATGTAGCAATCACACCAAGGGGAAGTTTTAATGCTTTGGTTGTTACTGCATAAGCAGGCAGTAGACGTGTTTTGCAATATTTTACCCCAATTATTATTATGACTCTGATTATTATTATTTTAAAAGTTTTGAGATCTTACTAACTTTATTATTTATTTATTTATTTATTTTACTCATTAGATTTCACAATAGTCTCATGTAACAAATGCTATTTACATTTTCTTTGTACACTTGAAATTTTCCCAGTTCAATCCGCAGCTTCCTTGATCTCCAAGCCCATGTCATCAGCCAGTCACAATGAATCTTAATTTACCAAAGGGGCTAGAAGATTAAATACATGGTGTGTAATGTTCTCTAAACCAACAAACATATATATATATATATACATATATATATGTATATATATATATGTATATATATATATATTTACTGTAAGGAATTGGTTCATATGATTACGGAGGCTGACAAGTCCCAAGGTCTACAGTCAGCAAGCTAGAGACCCAGAAGGGCTAATGGTATAGTTTCTATTCTGAAAGGCAGCAGTCTCCAGACCCAAGAAGATCCGGTGTTTCAGTTGCAGTTCAAAGGTAGGAAAAGACCATTGCTCCAGGACAAAGCAGTCAGGCAACACCAGTTCCCTCTTACTGACCCTTTTGTTCCATTCAGGTTTTCAACTGATTGGTTGAGGCCCACTCACATTGAGGAGGGCAATCTGCTTTACTTAGTCTACTAATTCAAATGCTAATCTCATCCAGAAAACCCTCACCGACACACCCAGAATGTCTGACTAAATGTGTGATGATCCGTATTCGAAATTTAATTTTCATTAATTTACATCGAATATGTAGATAAGATGTAGATAGAATGTGCCTCTCACCATTTAACAAAAATACTATTTCACAGTCATATTAACATAAAGATTCATAAGGGTCATGAAGACAAAATTAATGAATTCTTAGATCTACAGGAATAGTTCAGTATCTCAGAGACAAATGCCTATAGTTCTCATACTATGAATATATATGATTCTGTCTATTTTTTCTTTTATTCAAAATTAGTGCTTGTTATTGCTATTTGGTTTAAAATTTCTTCAAAAATTTCCCGGCACTTTGCTATCGTTATTATATTGTGTCTTACAAGCCATGACTGAATGTGCATATTTATACACCTCAAATTGTTTGCAGTTGTCAACAAAAATTCTTGTGGTATTATCATTGTTGGGCAAATTTTATTGGATAAAATGTATTAGTGGGATATAACCAGGTAGGGAGACCAAATGTAAAGATACCAGTGTGTAACAGCTTTCTTGGCACTTTAATATAAAACTTATGCAACAGATAACCTTTGTATGTCCTCATTTTCAAAGTTTTAGGGTTTTTTTTCTCTAGATCATAAAAAAAAAACTATGAATGCTCCCAGTGTGGTTTGGTGTGTCAGTCAGGGTTTGTTCAGAAAAGCAGAAACTCTAGGATGCATATAACATATAATGTACGAGCATCCAGATGTGTGTATGACTTGACCTTACACAACTGTAGGAGCTGATCAAGCTGTCTCTGCAAGGCTGTCACCTTCCCATCTGATGGAGGAATTTTGCATCCCACTTAACTCATGGGCAGGCAGTCAGGAAGAAGATGAAGGTAAAGGGGAGGAAGAGCATGGGCAAGCGGGAAACCATGAGCAAGAGCTGTAGCCCATGAGACAGACAGAAGCCCAGGCCAGGTCCTGAGAGGAAACTAGGGCCCCTCATCATGGTACTAAACATACCCAGTCTGCCCAGAAGTTAGAGAAGCTGAGAAGGATCCCGGGGAACCTGGAGAGGTTGTAGGCCTGTTGCCAATCGGCTCACGCCAATGAAGTGAGCCAGTGGACGTGCTGGCTGAGGCTTCACTTCTGCCCTTCAAATTTCCAACAAGTTTCTCTTGCGATGACCCTGAACAGAAACAAACAGAAAAACTGATTCTGGCAAATGTAGTTCAGATGAACCAAGATGACACACGACAAAGCAACCAAGGTTACCTACCGACTCCGATCACTGAAAGCATGTTCATTCATCAAGCCATTCAGCAATCTGAAACCCTAAACTCCTACTTTGGGGAGTTGCAGATGTATGGGGCAACTCTGGCCATCCCTCCAAGGACAGCTTGTTAGTTTTTCTCTCTTCCAATCTGTATGTGTGTGTGTGTATGCATATATACATATATGTACATGCACATGTGTATAAACTTGTATGTTATTTGTAAAATTATATGCACACATACACACACATACATCCTCGTAATATATGGACTAAATCCAGGGTAATTTTTACTTGTATTTCATTTTATTTTCATTTCATTTTAAGTGTCATGTTTTATACGTGGATGTTATTTATTTATTTTAAGATTTTATTTACTTATTTGACACAGAGAGAGAGAATAAGCAGGTGGAGAGCAGGCAGAGGGAGAGGGAGAAGCAGGCTCCCTGCTGAGCAGAGAGCCCAGCATGGGGCTCGATCCCAGGACCCTGGGATCATGACCTGAGCCGAAGGCAGACTCTTAACTGACTGGGCCACCCACATGCCATGATACTTGGATGTTAGAGTTGGTCCCCCTCTGACCACCACACCATTCTTAGTATGAATGGATACCTTGGGCCAGGTGATAAATGACTGACCCTCTTCTCTTTAGCTTGGTCAGAGTGGCTTCTAGCCCGTCTGCGGCCATCACTGGACTCAGGAGCTGTACAGGTTTGGAAACTCAAGACTGAAGAAGGCCCACTCAGGTTCATCTCTTACGATTCATATACAGAAATAATTCTCACTTATTCTAGGTTTGGGTCTTTGAATATCTTGGTTCTTCCACGTTCTTCAGTTTCCTAGTATATTAGTTTTCTGTGTTTCACAACCAGTTACCACAAGCTTAGCAGTTTAAAACAGCGCTTATTATCTGGTGGCTGGATCCCCTGCTCAGGATCTCACAAGGCTGCTGCCAGAGCGTTGGCAGGGCTACATTCCTTTCTGGAAGTTCTAGGGAAGAAACTGCTGCCAAGCTCATTCAAGATGTTGGTAGAATTTAGTTCCTTCTCATTCTTTTGAAGTGGCCCCCTGCATTTACCAGCACGTACTTACATGTTGAGTCCTTCTCACTCTTTTAATCTGTATTCGTTTTCTTGGGATTTTTGTAACATGTTACCATAAGCTGGGTGGCTTTTTTGTTTGCTTTGCTTTGTTTTTTTTTTTTTTTTTTAAGATTTTATTTATTTATTTGACAGAGAGCTAGAGAGAGAGTGCAAGAAGGCAGAACAGCAGAGGGAGAAGGAGAAGCAGGCTCTCCGTGGAGCAGAGAGCCTGTCTCGGGGCTCAATCCTGGGACCCTGGGATAATGACTTAAGCCAAAGGCAGACGCTCAACCAAATGAACCACCCAGGTGCCTCAATCTGGATGGTTTAACCCAGATTTAAATGATAGAAATTTATTCTTTCACAGTTCTTATCTAGAACTCCAGGTGTTGATAGATCCCTTTAAAAGTCCTAAGAAAAAAAGCTTCCTTGCCCCTCTCTAGCTGCTGGTGGCTCCAGCAGTCTTTGGGGACCCTGGCTTGTGGCTGCACCCCTCTGGTCTCTGCATCTGTCATCACACGGCTCTAGTACTGGTCCAAATCTCGCTCTCCTTTCTTATACAGACACCAGTCTTTAGACTTAGGGTCCCCTTCACACCACCAAGTATTTCCTCAGGGAAATACTAACTTGATTACATTGGCAAAGACCCTATTTCTAAACAAGAACGCATTTACAGGTCCTGGGGGACAGGACTTGAACATTATCTTTTGGTTGAGATTTTTTCTTTCTTTCTCTCTTTCTTTTTTTTTTTTTGTTAGCCTATTGTTCTTGGAATCTGTTGTTTATTTTACATTTACAGCATAATTAATTTGGGCTATTCACATTTCAAGTGCACAACCGTGTCAACCTAAATAATAAGGCAAACTGAGGCAAGCTTGAATTACCAGAAATTGAGTTTATTTAGGAAAAACAGGGGAATTGCAATGTGGGAAATGCGTCCTGTAGCAAGCTACAGGCACTTTTGTCGAGAGTTGGGTGCTGGTTTTATTAATCCGCAAGAAGTGCAAAGAGGGAAAAGTCCAGCCAGAGTCCAAGTGGTGAGTCCATTGGCTTGAGGACAGGGAGAGATTCTTGGCAGATGTTCATCTGTCCTTAGATGAGTGTTGGTCTTTTGTAAATCAGTCACTAACAGTAAATCAATCTTTTTTCAGTTCTTAAGTTCGTTTTTTTCTGAGGGCACACGCATGACATTCTTCGTTTCATATCCTCTGGTTCCATTTTAGATATTGAAACCCTTCCACAGTGGACACAGGTGTCTGGTAGCTACCATCTTGGACAGTATAGGTGTAGCAAGCACCTCAAAATCACTAGCCTTAGGGAAGGTTAAGGAACCACCCCTCCACTTACTCCTATAATCATTCCCTTGGATTCCAGTTTTAGACACGTACTGATGGCCAGCAGCTCCCCAACAGCATCTCTTACCACGACACCAGAGAAATTCCAGAGCGGGAAGAGAGAAACATGCTGCTCGGGTGAGGCAGGGTGCTGCGGGGCTGCGCTTGCTCAGAGCCGGACAGCAGGGCAAGAAGCAGAGCTAAACGTGGGCAGAGATGAAGTGAGGCCCTTACAAGAGGTGACTGGAGTATCTTGCAAGCCGAGAAATGAAAAACAATGAAGAGATACTATTTTTGGTCCTATCATACTGAGCAAGATTTTTAAAATGACAGTCCCTGTTGGGAGGCTATTGGAATGAGAATCTGCATACAAGCTCTGCAAATGAAAAGCATTTTGGAAAGCACTGGGGAGCCATTAAAACAGGGTGTGGCCACTGATTAGAGATCATGGAAAGGGAGGGGGCATCACAGGGCTCTGGCCTGAGTCACTGGAAGGATTCCTCCACTGGGTTAGCTTAGACTGGGGATACAGGAAGGAGAACAGGTTTTTCAGGAGCAAGAAAGGCTATGGAATGTTCAGTTAGAAATTTGTATTCGAGCTTGTTAGTGAGGTGAGATTTGTGAGTCACTGCAAATAAATAGTAGTTGACGCCTTCTTCAGAAAGATAGTGAGATTTTGAAAGGGCTTAGGGAAAAATGCCAATATTTAAAGGTGTTCTGAAGGGTGGAGGTAGTGGGGGAGGGCACCTGAGAGGTAGGAAGAAATCAGACATCACCAACTGGAGAGATACTTCCAAGAGAGAAGTTTAACAGGGTTGAATGCCGCAAAGGTGCCATTTAACTTGACGAATAGAAAATTATTTGAGGGGCGCCTGGGTGGCTCAGTAGGTTGGGCCTCTGCCTTCAGCTTGGGTCATGATCTCAGGGTCCTAGGATGGAGCCCGGCATCAGGCTTTCTGCTCGGCAGGAAGCCTGCTTCCCCACCCTCCCCACCCCCACTGCCCCAGCCTGTCTTTCTGCCTACTTATGATCTCTGTCAAATAAATAAAATCTTTTAAAAAAAGAAAACTATTTGAGAACTTTGAGGGAGTAATATCTGTGGAGCAAAATGGGCAAAATGCTGATTGCACAAGGTTGGAAGGAGTAAGACCCCTTCAGTAGGAAGTCACCTGTATGCTAATGAAGGGAAAGATAAATGGCTGTGGGAGGGGTAAGATCAATGAGATGGCTGTTGGACTCCAGAATTGTGAACAGATTTATTTTGTGAACATTTAATAAGATACAAACAGTTTTTTAAACAATTAGAAATCTAGCATTATTTAAATTATTTGATTAAAAAATTAGATATAATTAACTGTTAATTTTAGTTTACTTTTTAACAACAATAAATTTAAGTACTTTAGAAGAAAACTATTTAGGGGCGCCTGGGTGGCTCAGTGGATTAAAGTTTCAGCCTTTGGCTAAGGTCATGATTCCAGGGTCCTGGGATGGAGTCCCTCTTCGGGCTCTCTGCTCAGCGGGGAGCCTGTCTCTCCCTCTCTTTCTCTGCCTGCCTCTCTGCCTACTTATCATCTCTGTCTGTCAAATACATAAATAACATTTTAAAAAATTATTTTTACTAAAATGTCTGACAAATTGAAATGTTTCTTTTCTTTTCCTTTTTTTTTTTTTTTTTTAATTTTTATTTATTTATTTGCTTGAGAGAGAAAGAGCACAAGCAGGTGGGAAGAATCAGAAGGAGAGGGAGAAACAAGTGGGACTTGATCCCAGGACTCTGGGATCATGACCTGAGCCAAAGGCAAACGCCTAATGGACTGAGCCACCCAAATGCCCCAAATATTTCTATTTTAGTTTACGTTAGTGACAACATTAAAATTGTGTATACTTTGAATATAATGACATTTGATTTTATAATTCTTTAGATTGGCACTATCCTATAGAAATATAATGTGAGTTAACAAACATGAACCACATAAGAAATCTGAAATTTTTCAGTAGTCACATTAAAACAGCAAAAAAGATGAAATTAATTTTAGTAATATTTTGTCAGTATGTTAAAAGTACCTAAAATATAATCAGTAAAAATTATTAATGATATATTTCATACATTTTTATTCACTCTTGGAATTGTATATATTTTTTAAAGATTTTATTTATTTGTCAGAGAGAGCGAGCACAGGCAGACAGAGTGGCAGGCAGAGGCAGAGGGAGAAGCAGGCTCCCGGCCGAGCATGGATCTCGATGCATGGACTCGATCTCAGGACCCTGGGATCATGACCTGAGCCGAAGGCAGTGGCTTAACCAACTGAGCCACCCAGGCGTCCCAGAATTATATATTTTACACTTAGAGTGCATCTCAATTTGGACAGGCCACATTTTGTGTGCTCAGTAACTACATATGGCTAGTGGCTGCTACATGGGATGGTGTGTCTTTAGGTCATTGCGGTCAATAGAAAAATAAAATAGGTGAAAATCTGTATTAAATCAACTTAATTCATGATTCTGCTGAAATGAAGGTAATGAAATGTTAGGAAATAAAGTAGGTACTGATTTATAAAGGATGTGTGTTTTTATTTTTATATTTATTTATTTGTTTATTTTAAAGATTTTATTTGACAGACAGAGAGAGAGCACAAGCAGGGGGAGCAGCCGGCTCCCCTCTAAACAAGGAGTCAGATGCGGGACTCAATCCCAGGTCTCTGGGATCATGACCTGGGGTGAAGGTAGACCTTTAACTGACTGAGCCACCCAGAAGCCCCTAACATGTGTTTTTATTTTATTATTTACCCAAACATCAACAGAATACCCAGACATGCACAAATATGAATAAATGGTCTTTGAAGTTTTTCAGGCAAGAACCAACTTATACATTTTTTAAATTTCGTTATTGTAGGGTATCAAAGTAGAAGAATAAAACTTTTTATGTAAGAGTTTGTGAACTTCATTTAAAACTTTTAACATTTAAACATGGAATGTAGGTCCTCATCAATACTCTTGCCTTGGGCCCTGTAAATGTTTGGGCCTGACTTGGAATCCTCTTCCCTCAGATATTGGCATGGCTCATTCCCTTACTTTTTTGTGTATGGGCTCAAATTTCCCTACTTCAGTGAGAACCAAAACCATATACACTCACATAGTTTACTGTGTGTTTTAACAGGACTTTACTATTTCATTATTTTCATCAACATAGCTACTGGTCCAGGAATTTCTTGCTAAGAAAGAGAAAAGTTGTGAACAATGTCATTATTCATCCCAAAAACTTTCTGAGAGACTATCAGCTTTTTCTGGAAAGTGTAATAATTTCAGTCCCACGAAAGGCTGACATTTCTGTCCCTATGTCTAGAGAAGTTGCTGGTACCTAATAGATTATCAGTGATTGTTGTTGAAGAATGAGTAGTATGTAATTATTATGAACATGACTAACTTAAGCCCCAAATCAGCATTTTGAGTAGACATCTTTAAACAATTTAATTGGCTCACATCCTACAAACCTGTATGAGTTTTCCTTACATTAAAGAAGGTGAAGGAGCATATGTGGAAACTGTTTTATGATGCTTTAATTGAGATTTTTTTGTTTTCATGACTTTCGGCCACTAGGAAAACATGCTCTGGAAGGTTTCTAGCTAAAATAATGATGTGGAACTTGGGTTCCTCGTTAGTCCACCTGTTTTTGGTTGTATGATTTCATAATCATTATTTGAGGAACATACTGGTCCTATTCACAGGATCTCCAGCAGCCTGTTTCCACACTCATTCAGGTTGGCCTTTGGATAGTCAAATTGTTTTAAACAAGAGAATGTCAACAAAAATCTTTGTTCCTGATGTTCTTTAATTTAGAGAGGTTCTAACTCTGGGTGAAAACTTTTTTTTTTTTTTTTAAGATTTTATTTATTTGACTGAGAGAGACAGAACAAAGGCAGGGGGAGCAGCAGGCAGAGGGAGAAGTAGGTTCCCTGTTGAGCAAGGAGCCTGATTTGGAGTTCTATCCCAGGACGGTGGGATCATGACCTGAGCCGACAGCAGACACTTAACTGACTGAGCCACCCAGGTAGGTGCCCTGAAACTTTTTTTTCAAAGATGGATTTATTTATTTATTTATTTATTTGGGAGAGTGAGAACAAGTTTTTTAAGATTTATTTATTTATTTGGGAGAGTGAGAACAAGAGTGGGAGAGGGGCAGAGGAAGAGGAGAGAGAATCCCAGCCAGACTCCAGCTGAGTGAAAAGCCACTTGGGGCTCAATCCTCTGACCCATGAGATCACACACCAAGCTGAAACCAAGAGTCAGAGGCTTAACCGACTGTGCCACCTAGGGGACCCTTGGCAGAAACTTCTTCATGAGTAATGATATCTATGTGTACAGGACATGCTATCTTTTCATTACCTTATGTATTATTAATTTTATTTGTCCTGGATCAGAGAAATTTATGTTTAGAACATTCTCCTCAAACCTATATTTACTGAAATAAACTTTGGTGTATTACTTTCACTTTTGCACAGTAAGACTCAATAGAGACTCAGTAAGAACTCAGTATTATACTTACTATATGGATGGTGTTAAGAATCTCATCTACCACATATCCAAGTATCAACCTTGATAAGAAAACAAGGAAGAAATGGCTGTAGTTCCAGGAAATGCTAAACTCGTCCTGTGTAGCAGGCAGGCTTTGAATGTATACTCTGTTCATACATTTTATTAGTTTCTTTCTTTGCTTTGGTTGCTAGGAAACTCAGAGCCAAACTTGTTTCTTACTTTGGCAGATGTGTAGGAACTTCCTATATTTTACCGTGGATTTATTTTACTTTTCCTCCTAGAATCCCCTTCGCTTTGACTTTATTTATCTGCTTTATCCCATTTAGTTGTATGTGTTTTTATCAGTTGTCTCAGATCCTTTTTTGATGTAAATGTAAATGTGAGAATAAGTTAATATACAAACAAACAAATAAAGAAAACAAGATTTGTTCAGAAGAGGAGACATTTTAATTATAACTTTTCAGCTCTTCTGCACCCAATGTTTTCTAATTTTTTCTTCTACTGACTGAAAAATTTACCCCAGGTGTCAGTTATTAAATGTGAAAAATGCATAGTAAAATTGGTGTCTTTAAAAAAAAAACAAAACACCATACAGAATAGTTTAAATGCTTTATATAAATGAAATGCAGGACACTACAGTTGATTAGCACATTCTTTTGTATTATTAATTTTACTAAATGAAGCAGCTGTTAATGAAATATTCAGGAGGCCAAGTTATCAAGATTCATGAAGCATCAGATTTCACCTGGGAGGTTTGTTGTCAGTTATCAAACATAAAATGAGTAGGGTGAAAAAATGAGTCTAAGAAAAATAATTTAAAAATTGTCAGTATGGCAAATCAAAACCACAATGAGATATCACCTCACACCAGTCAGAATGTCTAAAATTAA
>PISX010033891.1:0-14608 GCA_004024625.1 Mellivora capensis | reverse complement strand
AGAAAAAAATTAAGGAATCAATCCCATTTACAATTGCACCCAAAACTCTAAGATACCTAGGAATAAACTTAACCAAAGAGGTAAAAGATCTGTCCTCTGAAAACTATACAACATTTATGAAAGAAATTGAAGAGGACACAAAGAAATGGAAAGACATTCCATGCTCATGGATCAGAAAAACAAGTATTGTGAAAATGTCTATGCTACCCAAGGCAATCTATACATTTAACAAAATCCCTATCAAAACAACACCAGCATTTCTCACAAAGCTAGAACAAGCAACCCTAAAATTTGTATGGAACCACAAACAACCCTGAATACCTGAAGGAATCTTGAAAAAGAAAAGCAAAGCAGGAGGCATCATGATTCCAGACTTCAAGCTATATTACAAAGCTGTAGTCATCAAGACAATATGGTACTGGTGCAAAAAAAGACACATAGATCAACAGAATATAAGAGAAAACTCAGAAATGGACCCACAACTATGTGATAACTAATCTTCAACAAAGCAGGAAAGAATATCCGGTGGAAAAAGACAGTCTCTTCAACAAATGGTGTTGGGAAAACTGGACAACAACATTCAGAAGAATGAAATTGGACCACTTTCTTACACCATAAACAAAAACAAATTAAAAATGGATGAAAGACAGGAGAGCACTGGTAGTAACCTTTCTGAGATCAGCTGTAGCAACGTCCTTTTACATAAGTCTCCTGAGGCAAGGGAAACAAAAGTGAAAATAAACTATTGGAACTTGATCAAAATAAAAAGCTTTCAGAGCAAAGGAAACAATCAATTAAATGAGGAGGCAACCTATGATATGGCAGAAGATATTTGAAAATGGCATATCTGATAACAAGTTAATATCCAAAAATCTATAAAGAACTTATCAAACTGAACACCCAGAAGACAAATAATCCAATTAAATAATGGGCAGAAGACATGAACAGATATTTTTCCAAAGAAGAAATACAGATAGCTAACAGACACATGAAAAGATGCTCAGCATCACTGATCATCAGGGAAATGCAAATAAAAACTACAATGAGCTATCACCTCACACCTGTCAGAATGGCTAAAATTAACATCACAAGAAACAACAGGTGTTGGTGAGAATGCGGAGAAAGGGAAACCTTTCTGCATGGTTGGTGGGAATGCAAACTGGTGCAGCCACTCTGAAAAATAGTATGGAGTTTCCTCAAAAAGTTAAAAGCAGAACTAACCTATGATCCGGCAACAGCACTAGATATTTTACCTAAAGAATACAAAAATACTAAATCAAAGAGATACATGCACTTTGATGTTTATAGCAGCATTATCTACAATAGCCAAATTATGGAAGCAACCAAAGTGTTAATTGTTGAATGGATAAAGAAGATGTGATATGTGTGCCCGTGTGTGTGTGTGTGTGTGTGTGTCTATACACACACAAGAAATATGAAATATTACTCAGCCTTCAAAAAGAATGAAATCTTTCCCTTTACAACTATGTGGATGGAATTAGTAAGTATTAATCCAAGTGAAATAACTCAGTTAGAGAAAGACAAATACCATACGATTTTACTCATATGTGGAATTTAAGAAACAAAACAAGTGAGCAAAGAGAAAAAGAGGCAAGACAGAAAAACAGACTTTTTAATTTTTTTTACAGAGAGAGAAAGGGAGCAAGTGAGCATAAGCTGGGGGAGCAGCAGAGGGAGAATGAGAAGCAGGCCTCCCGATGAGCAGGGATTCCCCAATGTGGGGCTCGATCCCAGTACCTGGAGATTATGACCCAAACTGAAGACAGATGTTCAACCAACTGAGCCACCCAGGAGCCCCCAGAAAAACAGACTCTTAACTATACAGAACAAACTGATGGTTACCAGAGGAAAGGTGTGTGAGAGGGGATGGGTTAAATGGGTGATGGGGATTAAGGAGTACACATTTTGTGATGACCACCAGGTGTTGTATGGAAGAGTTGAATCACTATATTGTACACTTGAAACTGATATTATACTGTATGTTAACTAACTGGAATTTAAATAAAAACTTAAAAACAAATAAACCCCCAAAATATAAGGTCTACCCTCAGGAGAAACTATTTAACCAGAGTCTACTTGCTAGAGTTTTATCAGAGCCTAACTGTGCTGGAAGAAGAGAAATACATAACACCAACCAGACCCAGCCTTCCAAATGAGAGAAAGGAAATATTCAGCTCCAATTCCATTTTTCTATGAGGGAGAAGGGAAATACCCATCACCAGACTACTCAAGCCATCCTGTTCTACCTAAGGTAGGGGAAAAAGAGAGAGACACATTGGTAAAGTTCACATTCCAGAGGCACAGTCTCAATGAAAGACTGAAAACTATCATAAGACTATAGAATGACTCCCCTGACTCTATACCTTATCATATTACTAAAGGCCTATTTATAGCAAATCCCTTTACTGGGTACATCATGTCTGGCTAAAAATACAGTTTGAAGAAACAGAGCCAACATGAGAAACAGACATGGCAAGATGTAGGAATTAATTATCAAAACAGTAATTTAAAACAGCTACAATTACTATGCTAAGGACTCTAATGGATAAAAAAAAAGCATGCAAGATGGGCAATGTAAGAAGATACATGATATTTTAAGAAGGAACCCAAAGAAATGCTAGAGATCAAAAACACTGTAACAGATGAAGAATGTATTTGATGGCCGAATTAGTATCCTGGACATGACTGAGAAAATCATCTCTGAGCTTGAACATATACAAATAAAAACCTCAAAAACTAAAAGACAAAGAAAACAAAGACTAAAATAATCAGAATAGAATATCCAAGGACCATGGGACAATTACAAAAGGTGTGTGTATGCATAATGGGAATACCAGAAAAAGCAAAGAGAAAGAAATTGAAGAAATATTTGAAACAGAATGACTGAAAATTCCCCAAAATAAATCTCAAACATCATACCACAGACCCAGGAATATTAGAGAACTACAAGTAGGACAAATGCCAAAAGCAAAAACAAACAAACAAACAAACAAAACAAAACTACACTTAAGCATATGATATTCAAACAACAGAAAATGAAAGATAAAGTCCTGAAAGAATCCAGAGGGAAATAAAGCCTTACCTATAGAAAAACAAAGATAAGAATTATATCCAACTTCTCAAAAACCATGCAAACAAGAAAAGACTGAAGGGAAATATTTAAAGTGTTGAGAGAAAAGAACAATTCTGTACTTTGTGAAATTATCCTTCAAAAATGAAGGATAAATAAAGACTTTCTCAGACAAAAAAAATAATGTCATTTGTTGATAGTAGACCTGCATTGAAAGATGTTTTAATAAAAATTTCTTCAGAGAGAAAGAAAATCATGTGTCAGAAATTCAGGCCCACATAAAAAAGGAAGAGCATCAGAGAACAAATAAAGTAAAATAAAAATTCTTATTTTTAATTGATCTAACAGATAACAGTTTCCTCAAAAAAATAGCAACAATATATTCAATCATGTACATTTATGTATATATTGTATGCATGCTTATGTCTTCTTATAAACAAGTGAAATGAATGACAGCAATGATACAAAGGATGGGAAGGAGGAATTAGGATTTTTTTTGGTTATAAAATGTATTATCCATGAAGCAACGAGTATTATTTGAGACATGGATTAACTGTAAATATTTATTGCAAACTCTAGGGCAACTACTAAAAATAAAAAAGGAAGAAAGGGAGGAAGGGAAGAAGGGAGGGAGGTGAAGGGAGAGAGGGAGGGAAAGAAAAAAAGAAAAGATATGTAACATATTCTAAGAAAGGAGAGAAAATGAAATTTTATTAAATGCTCGTTAAAATGAGAAAAGGCAGAAAAGGGAGTGGAAGACAATAATGAGAATAAAGGGAAAGAACAGTTATTCAAAGAGCTAGCTAATATGGGACATATTTATCCAAATATATATAATCACTTTGAACATAAATGGCCTAAATAAACCAATTTTAAGATAGAGACTGTCACAGTGGATTAAAAAACAAGACCCAACTATATATTGTCTACAAAAAAAAACTCCTTTAAATATAAAGACACATACAGATGGGGATAATGACATTAAATCTAGGGAGAAAGAAATGCAATGGGAGCCAACTTCTGGATATATCTATAATAAGGTTATAATAGTGCAGGCATTATTTGTTGATTATAAACTTTTAGAGATAAATACAACACTTGGAAATGGTTGTAGATCAAAAGAGAGAAGAGATAGTCTCATTTTACAAAGAGGAGATCAAGAAATAATATAAATAGTTAAAGGACAAGAAACAGATGCTTAGATGGATTAAATAAACAAAAAAAAAGAATTAAAGTTACACATACAACTATCAGAACATCAAAAGAATAGGAAGGGTAAAAAAAAATCAAAAGATTTATCTTTTATATTGGGAGTCAACAGCCATGAAGTTGTTTTATTAATAAATAAATACAAGTGTAAGTACATCATCTACAGTTTTCAAAGAGACCACTAGGAGAACAAAATACAGTTAAAGTGTATTTCCTCTGAGAATGGAAGTGCAGGTGGGAAAGGGAGAGGCAGAAAACTACTGCTTCTCAGAACTTGTTTTCTATTGATGTGATGCCACGTACTTGAATTAGTTTATTTAAAAGGGGTTAATTAGGAACTTTACAACTCATTGGATTGGTGACAAAGGAAAAGGGAATGAAGGCTAACCTTGTTTGAGCCCAAATAATTGGGAAGGTGGGTGACTAAACCTGGGTGGTTTAGTCAGTTAAGCATCTGCCAGGGTTCTGGAATCAAGTCGCACATCAGGCTCCTTGCTCAGCAGGAAGCCTGCTTCTCCCTTGCCTAATGCTCCCCATGCTTGTGCTCTCACTCTCTGACAAATAAATAAATTAAATCTTATAAAAATGTAAAAAAAATAATAATAATTGGGAAACTTATCTCACAGGAAAACAAACAAACAAAAAAACCCAAGACAGGAAATTGGTAACTGGTCTGAGGGAGGAAGATAAGGACACTGGGAAATGCAAAGTTAAGTAAGTGAAAATAATCTGAGGTAAAATATGAACTTGGAAGGCATAAATCTAAGAGGTGAACTGATACCAACAAAAGTTCGAGAACAACAACAACAACAACAAAAAGTTTCAAATCATCTCAGTTAAACTTAAAACACCTGTAGAGAAAGGGTAGCAAGGGGAAAACAAGAGAAAAATATCATTGTGTAATGGGGCCCAAAGAATGAGAACGTTCACCAAAATGTGTTCACAATTATAAACATAGACTCATCAATTATAATAAAAAGAGAAGAAATTGCAAAGTTACCTGTGGCATTCACAGATAATACCCAAAATAGGCACATGGAAATTGAAAGCTGATCCATGGCTTTCCTCACTATTTATAATTGACTCTTTACTAACATAACGGAAAAAAATACTGCTATTTATGATTTTAACTGCACAACACTTATAAAAAAATGTTCTGCCAACTCTATTCTATTCTAAATATTACTCATCCATTGTGACCTGCTCCAAAAACATATCTTTTGGGAGAAAGAACACATGCAATCACAAAAAGCTTAAAGCCAATTTTTCTTCAAACCCAGCAATGTAACCATTGGGAATTACATCAGACAGCATTGTTATGAAAACAATTTGGCAATATTCACATTTTGCTTATTTGTAAATGAAACTTTGTGCGTTGTTCACCTTGGATCTCCAGAGAGAAAGCATGCTATTACAAGTGTCATGGAGCTAGTACTGAAAGACTGCTTACTAGGGGAAAGATCTCAAGTTACAATCTAAAGGTTGAAAGAAATATGCATTTGGAAAGGAAACCAATGGGCCTTGTGCATAAATTATAAATGCATATATTTTTGTTTCTCAATGATAGTATCAAAACCTCCCCATTTGCTTCATCAATCTAAGCTGCTTCAGTTTCAAACTCTACCATGCACATCCCCCTCCAGCTATTGTCTTCTCTCTTCTCTCCATAATAATGGTCACACATATTCAGAGATGCTTAAAGTGGTCTTCATTTTCGTACTTCCAACTTTTCCAATTTTTTCTGATCACTCTGTCTAAGAAGCTCTTGCTAAAGTCAAGATTGTGATGTTTCAGTGCTCTCCCTATTTCATCTGTTAGCCTACATTCAATATTGTGAATCAGTCCCTTCATTCTTGAAACACTTCCTTTCCCTTGTTTCCAAGATACAGCTCTCTTTCTGTCCCCCTTGCAGGAACATAATCACCTACCAGGTTTGTTTGTTTTTTTTTATAAGCTTATAAGCCCAGTTTATAAGCCCAGGTTTCAATTACACTCTTATTATTATATTTTTTATAAGCTTATAAGCCCAGGTTTCAATTACCCACTTATTATTACCCACCCATAAGTACAAACAACTCCTCAACATTTATTCTTGAATGTCTGGGGCATCTCAATCGATCTCATAATACTTACCTCTGAACCTGATTTTCTTGGTTTCCTCTATCAATGAATAGACTCACAATCAAAATATGCAAGCCAACAAGACTTGAAATTGTCTTTGACACCTCCTATATTCAATTTGTCATTGATTTTGTTCTCCACACATCTCTTGAATCCATATTACTCTCTGTGTCCACTATCACCCACTAGTCCAGGCTGCCTATTATCTGAACTATGACACCAGCATCCTAACGAGACTTTCCACGTTCACCTAAGACTCCTTCCAAACTATTTTTCCCTACTGCAGGCAAAATCACCTTTAACAAATCATAATCTGATCTTGCACAAATCCTAATTCTACCAACCTCCTTCTTTAACACCTTCAATGTCTTTTCATTTTTTCTAGGCTACAGCTCAAAATCCTTAGCATGGTCTACCAGCCTCTGCATGGTCTGGTCCCTGTCTGTTTCTCAGGCTCACTTCTCACAACTCTCCTCTCTCACTAATTAAGCTCTGCCAACTGACATTCTAATTCTTCAAACAGTTCATGCTCCCCTCACTCCCACCCCACTTTAGTACCTTTGCAAATGTCTTCCCTTCCCCCAGTCCTGTTCATTCAATTATCTACTGATCCTTCAGCTTTCCTCAACCACTACCTTTATAGAAAAGCATCTCTTGGCTTCCAAAGCTGAGTTGGGTTATTTTCTTATCTGCTCTTATAGGCTGTTCCTTTCTCTCAGCATTCATCTCAGTTTGTAATTACACATTCAATCATGTAGTTATTTTATGAATGACATTCTTGCCCATTAGTCTGTGAGCTCTATGATGTCAGGAGCTACATCATTTTTGCTTGTCATCCTATCTCCAGATTCTAGCTATACAGTACTCAATAAATGAATGAATAAATGAATAAATAGCATATTTGTTTTAAAAATAAGCATGTGGCTCATAAATCAATTCCTCATGCCAGTTCATAACTAATTTACCCCAATTTTTTAGCTTCAATGTGTTATTTTCTTTCTTATGTATCATGGCCATAAAGATTGTTCACAAAACTGAAATGTAATAGTCCTCGTGAATATATTATCTTAATTTCAGATCAACAGAGAATAGTAATGACATAAATACAGATTTTTCATACCTAATAATTTTAGATAATGCCAAAGAGATCCTAGACTAAGGGCCTGTTAATGCCCTTAGATAATGCCGAAGTGCTAGACCAAGGGCCTGTTTGTATGACATTCAGAGACATGGGTAATTTTATTGGTCCTTGTTCTGGTGCTATTTCATAGAATTCAGATGAGTATTTGAGATCAGATCTTTTTAACCTAGGGTGGAAGGAGGGATAAAAACTTTTTCCCTCCTTCTGCATTCTCTCCATTGACCTGTCATGGTGGTTCTTTGTTGTTATTATTTTGCTACTTAATGTTATTCTATCTTGGACGAAAAGATAACTTGTGGGGTATCACCAATCCCTATGACTGAGTGGAATATAAGTGCCCCAAACTGACTTACCCATGCCCATGCTCCCACCAGGGGTGATAGGCAACAGTAATTGCTCAATGGGGCAGAGGAGCAAGTGGCTGAGAACCCAATATGGTGATGCAGGCAGGCAGGGAGGTGGCAGGAAGTGGGATCTCCCATGAATCAAAGCTCCAAGCCCCCAGTGCAAATTCCATTCTGCCATCAGACTTTACTTATAAAACACAAATTCAAAGATAAATTATTAAGAATTTGGGATGGTAATAACTGAGCATTAAACTGAGTTCAGAGTTTACCTTAGAGTATGGGTGCTGTGCAACTGCACTGGTCACACACCCATGAAGCTGTCCTTGCCCAGATGAGATAGTCAATAGCCTAATTCAACATTATAAATTAGGTTGTAACACAAAGGGAAATTGTAGTACAGTGGACCCTCACACAATCAAATATCACCATCTGCACTTTTATGCTCACTGGTGCTTCTCATCACAGGATGAGATTTGTGCCTTCTCCCGAAAATGTTCTGAATCTCTGCTGAGTAGTCTAACTGTATTAACTTCATTTTGTATCTCTCAGACAGGTGCATCTTGTGTAATTTACCTAAAATTTGTTAATGCCTACTACTTCTCAAGTCCAACAGACATGCAGCCAAGAACCCATTTATTTAAGAATTCATCTAGAGCATATGCTCTCTCAGGGCAGGAATGACCAATGATCTATAGCAATTTACAATACTTTGGTAAGCTAGTGCTTAGTAAGTGCTTCTTCAGTTAAAATAATAACCCTCTACTGCTCTTCAAGTTACTCTGTTTCTAAAATAAAAGTCAACTTTTTAAAAGTGGATGCAGCTAGAATTATCAAACAAATTAATCCCTTTGGTGTGTGTACACACACATACAGTCTTAATTCCATACATTTGTTCTCACAGATTCAATGTGGCTTTCAGGACCAATCCAACAAATAAACAGACTGAAAATTCACACAAAGTTATTGTCTTAAACAAAAACTAATCTATTTCAAGGAAGCCCTAGTTAAAATGGAAAAAACAAACAAACAAAAAACCTAAAACAAGATTTACAAGGAATATTTAAATAATGTAGAGAAGAGCTTGAATTTGTGGTATAAATAAAGGTAAAACCAAGAGGAAACAATATAATACTTGTAAATCTTCAAAATAAGAATATGTACTTACATGAAGTTGGAAGGAAACACTACCCAACAATATTAGTATATAAATCTTGGTGTTTAAGATTATGAGGGATTTGGAGCATTTTCTATTTATTTTGTGTATTTATTAAACTTTCTCTCCCACAGTGAGCATTTGCTCATTTTATAATCAGAAAAAAAGTATGAAAAACAAATCTGAAAAAATAGCTTCAATTATTTAACCCATAGTTAAAATTACTTTTTAATAACAGAAGTTTTCCATATCAATATTATGGAACTCCAGTATATTTAAAAAAATTTAGTGCAGAAAGGATTCCTTAGGCAATTTAAATCTTCATCACAGGCAGAATATACTTCATTCTTTGGAAGTGTTCCTCAAATGCCAACCAGGATCTCACTAATTTAAATCCAAACCCCATTCAGTGTTGTAAAATAGACATGTGAGGTGGCCTTTTATCCCATGTCTCAAATTCATATTGCATTCATTATTTAAGTAATTCGCAGGCCTCAGTAACAAATAAATCCTGAAATCCCAGCAGCTTAACTACAGTGGTTTATTTTTTCACTCATGTCAGTTCAGTACACAACAGCTGGCCAAGCGGTGACTCAGGGGCCCAGGCTCCTCGATGTTGAAATTCCACCATCTTACATTTCTTCACTTCCAATTACATAGATAAAAGGGAGAGAAAGATAGTGGAGACACTTGGTCCTTAACTGCCCTGGCCCAAAAACCATCTTTTTACATATATATGCCTGGAATAGTCACAAGACTCCAACCTAAGTGCACAGGAGACTGAGAGATGTTAATAAGCACAAGAATATTTGGTTCTTGTTTCTCACAATATTTTATTTTAGAATTTCAAGTGACTTTAAAGAAGGACATAAGATTTATCACAATGGGATGAAGGTTAAGAGAGGTTATAAAACACTATATTAACAGAAGCTAATTTTTTTCAAAAGATTAATGTACTTGAAAACATTCTAAGAGGATATGACAAGACAAATAAATCATTGATATGAAGTGGGGTTGAGGATGAGATTAAATAGAGCTGAAACAATACCCTAATATATCCTGTAACTCTACTCACCACCCTTTGATTTCCAGAGCTTCTACATTGAGACAGGCAAATGGGGCTTTTAAAATGTCCCAGAAGTAGAAAGCTGCCATAACTTAGTAGAAGACTTGATTTGATTTAATCTGCTTACAATAAATTTCAAAGAGATACATGCCAATGGTTCCTAAATGTCATATAAACACAACTTCATGTAAACATCAGTCTGGAACTCTACCAACCTATACAAAGCTAGTAGATATTCAGCAGAACAAAACAGCAAAGGACTATCTTCAAGTCTTCACAACTAAGGATAACTTTGCTCATTTTTCTACTTATTTAATAAAGTACTCATTTATTGTTTCTACTTTCAGGCAGCAACATGTGCTCTCCATGGTTTTGCACATCAATTTAGATTTCTCGAGAACACTATAAATTTAAGGGAAAGACTATTTTTCATTCATGTACAACGTGCCTAGATTGTGCTTTGTATACTCATTTGTCCTTTATAAATGTAATGATTCACTTATAAATATAGTTACTAAAATCAATGGGAGATACACTTGAAATGTGATTCTACTAATATATGTGCATGAGATAATTTTTTAAATGTGGCCTCATGTTTATTACTTGGATTTAGTATGTTAGCACCAAAAAGTATAATTAGTTGGTTCCATACCATATTTTCCAGTAAATGGCCAAGACAGCTTTAAGGTTAAACCAATGCTCAGAAATTTGTGTAGGATAATCCTTGTTCCTCCACTTTAACAGTAAGGAAGGAGGGAAGGAAGGAAAAGGAAACATCTATTTTGAAGTATTTAAAAAAACATTTTGTACTCTCTTTGGATCATGGATATTCAATTTTATTTATTATTCTAAATGGTTTTATACCATATAGATGCCATATAGTTGGCAAACAATTCTTATTTATTATTAAATGGACAATATGAAATCAGTAGTTGTATTCACTAAAGGATGGGACTTCTGATTAAATAATTTGTTTGTCTCTTATTACCTTACCTGCTTTTTCTCTGAAAAAGAATGAATAATCAGTTTAACTCATCAAGAAATCTCTAGGAAAGTTCACAAGTTCAAATAGCATTTAAACCCAAAATGCTCAAAGATGTAAAGTCAATTCAGCAAATGTTTTAACAATCTTATCTTGGTTCAGAGTGACTCCTAAATTATCATATGAATAAATGAATGAATGAATGAATGAATGACTTGATACCTCATTTCAACTCCCTTATCTGGGACATATGGCTAACACAAATTAGACTTCCATTCAGGGAAATTAAATGGACATGATTTGCTAAGAGCCTTGCTCCTGTTGTTTCTTCTAGCAGAGTACGGCCAGCCGACAGTAAGATTTGCTACTAAAAACAACCTCAGAGACTTTTGACTCCGCCATTTTCCCAGCACTAGCAGTCCTGCAGCTCTTGTTCTACTCTTCCAGAACAAGTGATGTGCCACTCAGAACAGTCTTTACACTGCTGAACTTATCATACATGTGTGGCAGAATTAAGAGCTTCTCTGACATCCAAAAAGCAGAGGGGGCTTGAGCCAGTTACATTATTATTTTATTTTAAGTGTCTGTTTACTAGTCTGTCTCCTATGTTAAACAGTAAGCAACGTAAGAGAGTTCCTGCTAAGTATCACTGTGTTGTGTTTCCAGCATATATCTCAACACTGGCAAATGTTCAATTCAGTTAAAAAAAAAAAATATGTTCATGGAACACTAAACTTCAACTAAATCAATATATTCAGGAGCAATGGGGCAGATTCTAATTTCTGTAATTAGGTTATTTGGAGACTTTCTTCCTTCTTTTCAAATTCTTTCCAAATGCCAATAATCCAACAAAAGGACCTCCTAGTATCCTTGGCCTTAGCTAATGAAAAATAGAAAAGAAGATTAGCTCAAATAAACCATTGCCATGAATTCTAACTGCCTGAAGAAAGCTAAAAGGAACTTAAAAGGCTTGGAAATTTTATGTAAATTATTTTCCTTAAAAAAAAAAAACTGCTAATACTAGTGACAAGCTTCAGCAATTCTTTGATGCTAAAATTCCCACTCATATTTGGAATCCAAATTTAGTTTTTGGATTGCAGTCCTCTCTCTCATCTCTCTCTTATTTCCCTTTCCTGTCACCAACTTTCCTAGATGGATCAAGATTTCTGTCTCGAAGTTTACTGTGTAAAAAGCTAATTCTAGGGATGCCTGGGTGGCTCAGTTGGTTAACCCACTGCTTTCGGCTCAGGTCACGATCCCAGGGTCCAGGGATGGAGTCCCACATCGGGCTCCTTGCTCTACAGGGAGCCTGCTTCTCTCTCTGCCTCTGCCTGGCACTCTGCCTGCTTGTGTGCTCTCTCTCTCTCTGACAAATAAGTAAATAAAAATCTTAAAAAAACAAAATGCTAAGTCTAGGGAGCTAGGAGCATTAAAAAAGCAAAGAAAGATAACAAAAAACAAACAAAACAAAACAAAAAAACACCTGACAGAGCCTGTCACTCAAAACAGGAAAGAAAAACTAGAAGTCCATTAATCTATTCACTTTAAACATGTCCTTCAGTCAAGTTTCCACATATTTTGTACACATGAAATACATAATGCTAAAAGATGTGAAATAAGATTAACAGACAGGATAGGAATTTTAAAAGAAAACAATTGTCCATAAGATATTTGACTGAAAATAAGGGGCATCACCTAGTAAGAAGTTATTAGAGTAGCAATGCCAATCTGGACTAGACTCTAAAACAGTGGTTACTGAATGCCACCCTGCATGAAAATCACCTGAAGAGCTTGCTAAACCATACAGTAAAACACAGATTGTAATTTAGAAAGTCTGGGATAGGACCTAGAAATTACATTTCTTTTTTTAAGATTATTAATTTATTTGACAGACAGAGATCACAAGTAGGCCGAGAGGCAGGCAGAGAGAGAGGAGGAAGCAGGCTCTCCTTGGAGCAGAGAGCCCAATGTGGAGCTCGATCCCAGGACCCTGGGATCATGACCTGAGCCAAAGGCAGAGGCTTTAACTCACTGAGCCACCCAGGCACCCCAGAAATTACATTTCTAATAGATTTTTGTGTTGTTGATCCACGGACCACTCTAAGGAGCACTGCTCCAGACTACTGAGCTAAAAATAACAAAACCAAAAACTATTTTCACTAAGGTTCAAAAAGTTATAACAAAGCCTAGTTGTAAGGAATAAGATAACAAAATTTCTAAGATAATGGTGGGGTCATTGACCTTCACGGAAATTGGAAAACAAAAACAAAAAACTGATGGGATGAATGAGAGATTAACTTTGTTTTTCTAAATGGTGGTTTGGAGATGATACCAGGATATCTATGAGCACATGACCTGTGGGAAGGCAAATAGATGGCTGTCCAGAGTGTTTAAGTAGAATTCACATTTGAAGATCGAGATCTGCAAGTCTCATTAACTCGGGAACTAACCCTAAGAGAAATAAAGGGAAACAAACAGAACAATGCAGAGAACCTCCAAAAATTTCTATTTCATGGGTTAGGAGAATTAAAGACACCTAAAAAGAAAAAAGAAGGATTGTTTACAATGATTATGAGGGAAGAAGTGGAACCAGCAGGTGAGTGTCATAGGCATTTGAAAGAAGGGAAAGTTTCATTTATTAATAAGTGATCTGTGCTGAACAGTTCAAAGAGAATGAGGAGGATGAAAACCAAAGAGAGATGCTCTGGGATTTGGCTCCATAGTCAATGATAAACTTTCAAAGCATGTATCTGTAGCATGGGGCAGAACCCAAACTGCAAGAGGTCAACAATAAAATGGGAAAAGAAAAAGTGAGGCAGTTAGTGTGAATAAAACAGGTGAATTGCTTCAAACTTTAATTAAACTTTGTTTACAGAACTAGGATTTGGTAACATCTATGATGTACAGCTTCCTTCTCTACTTTCTAAATTTCTGAAGAGCCTTATATAGGTTGTGGAAGACCAGAAAAAGGGTCCCTCAAAAGATATCCACATTCTAATCCCTGAAACCCAAGAATGTGACCGTATATAGAGAAAAAAGCAGGGAGGGTCTTTACAGATATGATTAACTTCAGGATCTTGATATGGAAAAAACAGCCTATACTATCTAGGTGTCCCCTAAATGCAATCACAAGTATTCTCTATTAAAAAAAAAAGAAATTTAGTGTGGTTGACACACAATGTTACATTAGTTTCAGGTGTATGACACAGTGATTCAACATCTCTGTCATTATGCTTTGCTCACCAAAAGTATGACCTTCTGCCACCATACAATCCTATTACAATATCATTGATTATATTCCCTTTGCTATGGCTTTTATTGCCATCACTTACTCATTCCATAACTGGAAGCCTGTATCTCCCACTCTCCTTCACCCATTTTGCCCATCCCTCACACTCCTTTTCTCTCATAACCAATAGTTTGTTCTCTACAATTATAAGTCTGATTCAGCTTTTTGTTTATTTGGTTTTTTAAGATTCCTCATTTGATTGAAATGAT
>PISX010033890.1:0-14603 GCA_004024625.1 Mellivora capensis | reverse complement strand
CCATATGGACCCTTTGGATTTGTCTTTTTCTGTCTTAATTTAACACAAATAAATTGGGGAGTGCCTGGGTGGCTCAGTGGGTTAAATCTTCTGCCTTTGATCCCAGAGTCCTGGGATTGAGCCCCGCATCGGGCTTTCTGTGAAGCAGGGAGTCTGCCTCCCTTCCTCTCTCTCTGCCTGCCTCTCTGCCTACTTGTGATCTCTATCAAATAAATAAATAAAATATTTTTTAAAAAGACTACTAAATTGGAAGTAAAAGGCCCAGGGATCTTGAAAAGGTCATGATTTCTGGAAGAGGGGAAAGTTGTGTAAGACCAATATCACCCACATCTTGTTGATTGGATGAGAAAGATGGAGTATTTGCTTACTGTCCATGCTCTTTATAAGAATATATGGGATTTGGTGGCAAGAAAGTAAGCAGCCTAGATCTTGGTAGTGTTAATTCTGTACTGGGAACATGTATGAAAATCTAAGGAACAAAAATTGTTAAATGCAATGTGACCATACAAGATGGTCAAGAGCGCTTTCCTTTGAATATTTCACATATGTATTATGCATGAAGTAGCACAATCATTCACTTTCTCCCTTTCTGACTCATTTCTGCCCTCCTGCAGACCTCTGCTGAGCAGTGGGGGAGCAAGCAGTAGTTGGGAAATTGTGGGCTAGTAGTGCTCTCCTCTTTACATCTGTACTCTCAGCTCTCTGGTTTGAGCCTTCAGAGTAATAAGGAATCTGAGGGCAACCTCTTCCATGTATACCTGTTACACCATAAAATATCTATCCTACACCAGTGATGGGGAAGAAGTGGAAAAATCTCAATTATAATAAGAGCAGGATTCTTATCTTTGAGCCTTGAAGCAGGTATTGTTGATTTTTCTGGCCCCATTTCACAAGTCTGATGTGGAAATTTGGGTGAAAGTGAAGCATGTTATTCCTCCAGCTTGTTTAATTGAATTCATCTTTGCTTTCCAGTCTCATTCCTAACTCAGCTTCACTCTCTCATACCTCCTGTCCCTCACTGTTTCCTGTTCACAGGTCTCTCATCCCATCGAATGTTTGTAAAGTCTTAGAAAGATTAATCCTGACTTTGTTCCCTTCCCTCTGTTCCCCTGTAGTATCTGAAAATATGACATCCTGGAACATTTCCCAGTCCTCTTTCAACTTCCTTCCTTCCTGCTGTAGTGTTCCAGTATACACTAAATTATTCACTTAGATATGTGCCCATAGTTGTGGGTTGCCCTTACTCTGGCAAGGAGGGTATTGATCTGATGACTGGAGAAAATCGTTCATGAAAAGGCAGTGAACAACAGTTATCTTGGTTCTTACCAAATGTTTATTATCTGAGTAAACGGAGCAAAAGTAAACTACTTCATAACACATGCAAGTTAATGAAAACCATGGAATACATTTTATATCATGATTTCAGCAAAATAGCCAAAAGAATGCAGAAAGGGGTCATGGTTAAATCCCCTTTTCATGGCAGCAGAGTATCAATATGGAGCAATGCTTTTGTCCAACGGAGAGACATTCTCTCCACTTTAGGAAAGATCTGGCCTTATTGGTGGGTGGAAGAGGACCCCACCTACAGAACACAAGGCCTGAGGCCCATTTTTGGCGGGGGGGGGCATTCTGAGCCATCTCTGTATTATCTTCTGAGGCTTAAGCTCTCTAAAGTCTTTTTTTTTAATTTTTAAAGATTTTATTTATTTGATAGACCACAAGTAGGCAGAGAGGGAGGCAGAGAGAAGGGAGGAAGCAGGCTCCCTGCTGAGCAGAGAGCCCAATGTGGGGCTCAATCCCAGGATCCCCTGGAATCATGACCCAAGCCAAAGGCAGAGGTTTTAACCCACTGAGCCACCCAGGCGCCCCCTCTCTAAAGTCTTATTCAAGAGAATTTTAGCATCATCAGCCACTGTATTGATGAATTTCAAATGTAGAAAGTAGATTTTAAAAAACTGGAAGATGGTGGATGGCAGGCCTCCATTTACTGAGCAATAGCATTCAGCACAGTTCATGGCCTTTTCTGCTATGTTGTCATCCTGCACGAGGAACCGGAAATTCAAGGATTTGGTGAAACTCTTGATATCCTCCAAAGACATGCTCAGCTTCTCTGCAATCCCTTTGAGTGACTTCTCATCCAAACCAAAATGGCTCTGGTAATATTTCAAGCACTTTTCCTGCTGGGGAAAATCAAAGCCGTTAAAGCAGGCCATGAAGGGGATGAAGCTCAAAGCAGATGATTTCAGGGCATCCAGCCAGATCTTCTCCTTGAGCAAAGCTCTCTTCATCTCAATAGAAGCATCAGACAAATTGGGCAACAGAAGTGCAAAGGTGTAGCGCTTATGAACAGGGAGCTCCTTCAGCAGGGTCTCTTCCAGTGTTGGGAAATCAAAGTCATCCAGATCAAAGTTGGAGACCAAGAAGCATGGCTCAGGCACTCCAATGTGGCTGAGGTTAGCTAGGCAGTTGTCTCGTATTTGCTGAAGCACTCTCTCCCTTTTGAAAGATGTGGGTTTGCGTTTCTCTTCATTATATAAATCAGTGTCCACCTTGGTTCTAACAAAGTAGAAATTCTTGCCTATGTCTTTGATACTTTTGGCCAGCAAAGCATCATTGAGGCTAAACCGAGAGGAAGAAATCATGATGAAGAAGTCATAGGTAGCAAATTCCACCCTTTCTAGATATTCATGTGGTTGGAAATTGGGGGTTCCCGTTCCAGGCAGGTCCCAGAAGGTCACAGTGGGATATTTGGGATGTTGATAGGGCGTTCTCTTCTTGGTAGTCTCCACAACGCCAACACTTGCAGAACCCTCCTCTTCATTACTAAGTCCTCGCAGGGCATTGATGAAACTGGACTTCCCAGTGCCAGATTCCCCAATCACAGCCACATCCAGTGGAGCATTCTCTGCTGCTGCAAGTGATGCCTCTATTATGTCAGCCACATCTTTTAGCTTGGCCTCTTTAAGGGTTGCTTGAATTCTACCAAGATTTTCTTGAGAGAGGATTCCCCCTACCTTACTGATTAATGTGGTGTAGTGAGGGACAAAGTTGGTGGCCAACTGCTGAAAATTCTTTCCTACCAGGAAGTCAGATAGGAACTGATCCATGCTGGTTAACTGTGGAAACGTCTGTGGGAAAAGGAAAGTCAATTAGGAAGACAAATGGAACAGCAGAACAGATACAATGTCAGGTGAGGAAACACACAGGTCTCAACAGCCCATTCCCATTCTCTCACATTTATTAATGTTACTCTGATTTACTTTTCCTGATGAATTTTGTTTTCATGCTACAGTAGAAACTACTTGTCTACTCTTATGTTTCCTATTTCACAAGAGTCAGGACCTGTGGAATAGAGAGTAACAGTACTCAAAGTTGTTCACATCCTGAACCTCGGAGCCTGTGAATGTGTGACTTTGCATAGCAAAAGGCACTTTGCTGGTATGAAGAAGCTCAGGATCTTCAGATGAAAAGATTTTCTTGGACAATCCAAATGGGCTCAATATAATCACAGGGAACCTTTTAAGAAGGAAGCAAGGCCAAATGAAGAAAAGGAGGTGGTATGATGAAGGTGGAGATAGAAGAGAAGATCCAGAAAGATGTAAGAAGGGTCACAAGATAAGGAATTCAGGCTGGTTCCAAAAGCTGGAGAAGACAAAGAAATCAATTGTCTCTTGGAGCCTACAGAAGGAAGCAACCTTGGTGACACCTTGATTTGATTTGTTTTATTATTTTATTTTTACTTTCAAGTTTTTTATTTAAATTAGAGTTAGTGAACATATAGTGTAATATTAGTTTCAGGAGTAGATATTAGTGATTCATCATTACATATAATACTCGATTTTCATCACAACAAGTCCTCTCCTTAATACCCATCACCCACTGACATCTTGATTTTAGCTCCTTTAAGATTTCATTTTGTATAACTCTCTCTGGAACTATTAGCCAAGAGATATGGAGTTTTGTCTTAAGCTGTTAAATCTGTGTTACTTTATTACACAATAATGAGAAGCTATTGCAGACATTCTGCTTTTCCTAAAATTTCAATATAGAGCCTAACACACTTCCATTCTGCAGAAAGAATCAGTCAGGCCAACACATTGGGGAGCACAGAAGAGTTGTAGACATAATTCACCTCCCATCCCTTGCAACAAATACGGTCAGGACTTATCTTTTGGGAGAGGCAGGGGCCAGAGAAAAGCCCACCAGGATGTATGTTCCATAAGGGGGATAGCCAAGCACTTAGTCCTTATGGTAATAATTGCCTCATGGCAGCTTAATGTCCATTTGCCTCACCTCATGAGAGAATTTGGGTGGGATTTAGATCATGTAACAGGAAGTGGCAGAGGAAATAGATAAGAGCTGTAATTTTCCCTATTCAATTCTGCACAGACTTGAAATATAGACACCTGATTAAATCATGGCAATTCAAGGAAATCATTACTAGGTTACTTGTAATGGGACTTTTATCATTCACTATGGGAGAGGAAACTGTGATTTTAAAAATATTTATACCCATACGCTTGTGTCTTATGGGACTACCAGTATGCTTTTACCAGTAAGGATGTGCTCAATGCTCATCCCCATCTTGCAAGTCCTGCAAGGAAAATTTTCAGAAGAGGGAGAATCATGATTCCCCAAAAATATATAAAATAAATGTGTGTTAAAGACTTTATTTATCAGCTTACTTATGAAGATGATATTACTTGTTTATTTTTATTTTTATTTATTTATTTGACAGAGAGAGAGATCACAAGCAGGCAGAGAGGCAGGCAGAGAGAGAGGGGGGAGCAGGCTCCCCGCTGAGCAGAGAGCCCGATGCGGGGCTCGATCCCAAGACCCCAGGATCATGACCTGAGCCGAAGGCAGAGGCCTCAATCCACTGAGCCACCCAGGTGCCCCGATGATATTACTGGTTAAATGAGGAATCCTCAAAAGAGAAAATTATATTTCAAGAATACTGAAACAGGACAAGAGTGCTATATTTTCAGGCGAGAGTGGGAAGTCAATTGAACCTCCACAGACAATGGCAGCTCCATACTGTAATGGTTAGCACTCTTGACTCTGAATCTCCCCAGACAGATTTTTATCTATATGACTGCTGTGAACTGAATGTTTGTGTCCTCCACTTAATTTCATAAGCTCAAAGCTCTGGTATTAATTGGCAGATATGTGGATGGTACCTTAGTTATGAGGGCAGAATGATCATGAATGGATTAGTGCTTCAGAGACTCAAGATTTAGAGACTTTGGAGACCTAGCTGCCCATTCTGCCATGTCCACCTTGAAGTGAGCTCTCACCAAATGCTGAAACAAAGATGCCTCGATCTGGGTATTCCTATCCTCCAGAAGTATGAGAAGTATATTTCTGTTCATAAGCAACCCAGTCTGTGGTGTTTTGTTATAGCCTGAATGGATGGGAAGAAATTCCCAACAAAAGAATTATTCTGCATTGCTACCAATTATTAAAACTCATTGAGTTTTGAAATAGCTATATGGTATGAAAGGCTAGATTGCCTTTCAAGATGGGATAGTTTCCAATGGAGACACCCATTAAACATCCTGCTTATTCCAAATTTTCTTAAAACTTTCTGATAAAAAAAAGAAGAAAAAGAAGCATCTTCAGACTATGGTGCTCTTTTCTCCAAAGAGGAGGGCATGAACAGCTGGATGAAATCTTACCCTTCAACGAGTAAGACTTGCACGTCAATCCTCCAAGCATTAAGTCAGTATCTCATCATTGCAAGTACACAATATGCTCACTCACCAGCCCTGGAGAGAAAGGAGATTTCTGATGTCAGAGATTGTTTCTGTTTCTACTAAAACAACAAAATGTGCTGAGTCTGGTGTAGTGTCCCTGGAGCCCCTGGCACAGGAACAATCCAGAGACGTATACTCCCTGGGAAATGCAGACACGGTCCTCCTGAGGTCACTGCCCTGAGCAAGGTGCTGGAGTGATTCTGTTCTGCCTGGGTAAAATGTGAAAACAACAGGATGGATGACAGACTCTGACTTGAGCCCGTATTTGGTGCATTATAACAAGAGTTCAAAAAAGTTATCCATTGGAATAGATGAGGTAGATCAAAATGAAGGGTAGGCAAACTGTTGGTCAAATCATTATTCAGGTGTATGCATGTGTGTGCATGCCTGTGTGTTGAGTGTGTCCTTAATTCCTATGTGAAATGCATCTTTTATGACTGGTCTCCTTCAGAAGAATTTGAAACCTCTGCTCACAGGGTCTGGTTCTCTTGCAAGCAAAACTTCCCTCTCTAGTTGAATCTGCTCTCTGGGCTCCCTCTCTAAAGGCCCATGTTTCTTTACTCAGGAACCCTCAACCCTGTTCAGATAGAGGAGATCATAGGTAAAACATGAGAAGGATCTGCAAGTTGGGGCCTTGGGGGGCCACTTGCTCCCTGGGCTGATTTTGACGGCCTCCCCTCAACCTCTGGGTCAGTGTCTTGGAGGCTCACACACAACAATATCTGCACATGGACCACTCCTGGAAGACTCTGCAAACTCTCCCAGAGTTACCTATCTCCCACCCTGACCTGGCAATGTCACATGGGCACAGTACTGTCTTAAAAAGTCTCATGAGTAGGGTTGTTTAGTAGTAGGTGCAGGGGAGGGACAAAATGAACAGGTATCAGGGGACAGGATCAGAGTCCAGCCTGGGTTCAGGTGAGTGGACATGTCCAAAATCCATGTATGGGTCAGACATAGTCACAGAAATGGTCTGAAAAAGTGTAGGTATATGCTAAGCTGCCATTCCCGTCCTGGATAGAAGGGGTTGTACCCTGCCCCAGCCTCTACTTGCTTTCCAAAGGGGTGTGTATGAGCTGGATTCGGCATTTCAGATGACAGATTTAGGAAGGAAGATTAATTTACCCATCAACAACTAAGTGAAAGGTGTACAATGGTATATCATGTTCCATTCATCTAGCAGAAATGTGTCCTATACCTGCTGGACACTGAGGGCACCAGGTAGAGTCTAGGGAATTATTTATCATAAGTGCAAGATCTGCCTGTGTATTTTCATGATATCAAGCCTCTAAAACGGGATGAAACATTACTGTCTTGGACTTTAACTTTTTGAAGAGACAGGGTTGTTTTCAATTGATCTAGCACATGAGAAATCAAGGTGAAATGTTGTGATGGGATTTAGACAACCCAGAAAAAGAATTCAAGGGCTCTAGGCCAGGTCTTATGTTCTGGCTAGTCTGGGCCCCACAGGACCACGAATAAGGACATCCAGCCTTCCCCATCCCATACTAGGGGCAAACTTCTAGGCAAGCAGAATACACACTACGTTCTGGGACAGAAGAAACCCCTTCATACAACCAAATCAGTGAGCCTGGAACTCATCCTGGAGATTGTCTCCCTAGAGTCATGATGGCAGTTCAGGTCTCCTAGAAACTCTATGTACCCCATAAACAAGAACCCAGGCTATTGCTAAGAATGGTCAAGAGAGGTCTTAAAGAAAGCTTTGAGCACAAGGGTAAGGGAGGGCTACTCTTATGTATACTTCTAGAATGTTCCTCCAGCCTAACCCAGGCTAGGGCTCCATCTTTTTATCTTTTATTCAGCACTATCCATGCATGTTCTTCCTCACCACCATGTCATTCACTCCCTCACTGGGCTCAGGGCACCTCCACTCCATGCAGGAGGAGACACCATCCTTGCTGACCTATTGCACTTTGAGTTTGTCACAGGGGCTCCTGGTGAAGAACCCTGCAGTCTTTGTGGTCAGAGGCCTCAGTGGATTCTGGTCTCAAAGCAGATGAGATGGTGATTACATCATATTTCATGAGCTTCTTTCCCTCTGAAATCCCTGCATCCTCTGATCATTTCTTTAGGCATCTCTATCTCCCAAGGGGGGGTCAAGTTCCCTGAAAAAGTCCTGAGAAGTGGGGACAATTTGTGGGATTTTCCTTCATACTTGCCAATCAGTGCATTTTCTTTAATGTGGAGTGAGGGTGGGAACAGAGACAGTACTGTGATTTCCATTCTTTCCCCAAATTTACTAATTTGGGGTGCATCTAGGGAGGGGTAAATGGTAGCTGATAACAATAAGTAGACGCAGGTCCCCAGAAGAAGCATCAGCATCCAGTCATCACTGGGGCTGGTGATTCAGCATTAACTAGGATCCTTGTCCCCTCCTGTCTAGATAGAAACAGAGAATCAAACTGTGGGTTTAAGTCTTGGACCCCCCATCATTGCTTTGTAATTCAAAGCTTGTTTCTTGTCTGTGAGACTATTTCTTCATTTGTAACCAGAAATAATAACGCTTAACTAATAGAGTTTGGGGAAGATTAATCAAGAAAAGGCATGCAGAAGATCCAGCCCAGACAGATTCACAGATCAGAATCTTCATACACTGTGGTAAGAGTTGGAGAGAGTAAGAAGAACCAGAGGAAAGTCTTCCTCCGAGGTCCTAAGAAGACCAGAGAGAATTCACCAAGAGGTTACTGGTGGGCCTGCCCAGAGCTGCACCTGGATCATACCATAAGATTTTCAGTAAAGTCCTGTGAAGTGGTAGCATAGTTTCCCTGCTTCACAGGATAAAACACTGGGACTCAGTTTCCAATGTGAAAATGTTCAGAGTGCCCTGGGGCTTAGTTGTCTGCAAACTCAGTTGGGAGCCTTAGCAGTTTCCTCATTGTGTGTGAATTCAGGGCTCATGTTGGGATGAAAGCATCAGAGTCTGGGGGACAGTGATACAATCAGGACCCAGCTGTGGAAAGACAAGCAGGCAGGGGTAGGTGGAGATGATCAAGAAGCTGCACCACTGGACTGTGGTCCTTCTGAGGCAGAAATCTGAGGAGTTGGATGTGAGGACCATCTCCAGCAGCATCAGGAGACCCCACTGATAGATAGGTTTGGAAGGGAAGCCCTCATGCAGTAGAAAATGCAATTTTCACTGTTGTTAAAAATAACTAAATTATTCTTGTGTTTGAAGACATGTGCAGTGAGGATATGTGGGTCCTCAGGATTGAAGGATATGGAAAGTTGGCAAAAGCTTACTTCTACCCTACAGACTTCCCCAGTGGGACATCCTGCTCATGCAGTCTGGGTGGAGGAGTATCTATACCTGCCTGGCTCCTGACTGAATGACCCTCATGATGTTCTTTTGTTCAAGTCCCCTCTGTCTATAACCTGCTTAGGAGCTGACTACTGGCAAAACAGCTGCAGCTCAGTGGTCTCCTCTGATCCCTACCATGTGCACATCTCCTAAATGAGCACCTCTACTGGTTTTCTTTTCAATCACTATTGAAATATAATTTACACACTCTATGATTCATGCCTTTAAAGTTTTCAGTAGCTTTGAATATATTCACAAAGTTGTATATCCATCATAATCAAATTTAAAATATTTTCCTTATGCAAAAGATATCCTTTTAAAAATTGTGTTATGTTAGTCACCATACAGTACATCATTAGTTTTTGATATGGTGTTCCATGATTCATTGTGTATAACACCCAGTGCTTCAAAAGATATGTTGTACCTCTTGACTGCCATCTCTCTTTCCCTCATACCATTTGCTCTTCAGATCTAGGAAACCTGCAATATATTTTCTGTGCCCAAGGATTTGCCTTTTCTGGACATTTCATATGAATGGGATCACAGAATGCATAGTCCAATGGGCTGTCTGCTTTCACTGAGCATAATGTTTTGGGGTTCATCCATGTCGTGGCAGGTATCAGTACTTCATTTTTTTACCTTGCCCAATAATGATCTCTTGTATGGATAGACCACTTTTCTTTATCTATTGAACAGTGGGTGGACAACTGTGTTAATTCCATCTGAGGGGTTATTGTAATAATGTTGCTGTGAACATTTGCATGCAGGTTTTACCTAGATGTATGTTTTCACCACTCTTGGGTATATACCTACAATGGAATTGCTGGGTCATTGGGTAACTCTGTTTAAATTGTTGTATTAGTTTTATTGAAGAAGAATGGGTATACATCACTGTATGAGTTTAAGGCATATAGCATGATGATTTGGTTTACATATACTGTGAAGTATACTGTGAAGTAATTACAACAATAGGTTCAGCTAACACCCATCATCTCAATAAGAGGAAAAGAGAGAAGATAAAAGAGAACAGTTCTTCTTGTGATGAGAACTCTGAAGATCTATTGCCTTAACAATGTTCTGATAAATAATATGGGGACATTATCTATAGTCATCAGGTTATATATTACCTCCCTAGTACTTCTCTTATAACTGAAATCTTGTATCTTTGATTACTTCCTCCAATTTCCTCCTTCTTACCTTGTGCTTCCACTTCGCCACAAGTCTGGTCTTTTTTTCTATGAACGTATTTTATTTTATTATTTTTAGATTCCACACATCAGTTAGATCATGCAGTATTTGTCTGTCTGATTTATTTTACCTAGCATAATGCTTTCATGGTACACCCATGTTATAGATGGTAGGATTTCCTCATTTTCTATTTAAATTTTTGACAAAGTATCAAACAGTTTTGCAGAGGCTTGCTGTTTGTCATCTAAATGCTTTGCAGGGAGTTGGGTGTGGATCTGACATCCAGGTTTGGGTTACCAAATCTGATAATGCCTCTGACACCCTGTTCCCCAGTCCTTCTAACTCCCTTGCTCTTATAAGGTCAGTCAATCACTCGACAACATGACAAAGCCGGCCCTGTCCCTTCACCCCCCATTATCTATATCCTTCACTGTTACTGTGCAGTACAATATGGCTGGAACAATTTATCTAAGGAGAGTGCCATAAATATTGAATTATCTTGATCATTGCAGCTTTATAATATAATCCCAAGTCAGGAATTGTGTTTTATTGGGTGTAAAGTAAATGTGTTTCCATCAGTGTTTATTGCTGCCTATCAGTTTCCCTGAAAACCCAGAGGCCTCATACCTCCTCTTTTGGTATTTTTGAGCACCTGAAGCTCATCTTTATCCAATTGCCACCTAGTTCAGGTTATCAATACGTTCTTGTATCATATGTGTGTTTTTCAGTTAGGTTGAAAATTTCCCCTGCTACAAAATTGATGTCCTCACAGTGGCACAGAAATTGATAGAGAACGTATTTCCCAGATGGGTATACCTTCCATAATCTCTAGTGATTGAGGCAGCCATTTCATTGGACAAATTATACCACCTTTAACAAAAACCTTGCAAACTTCTTGGAATCATCACTGGCCCTATCACCCTCAATCGTCAGGCAAGGTTGTGAGATCTAATGGGATCCTCAAACTTAAAATTTTTAAACTAGCAAAAAATACCAGACATCCCTGCCCTAAGGTATTGCCTTTGGACTTGCTGACTGTTTGAAATACCCTCTTTGGACAATGTAAACTCACCTCACACAAAATAGTCACTGGCAAACCAATGTCTACTGGTAAACAATTTTCTGGAGATCCCTTGTTGTCTCGTGCTAGTATGACCAACTATGGCAAAATATTTAGTGTTTTACCATCTAGCCTGTCATCAGTAGGTTAAAGATGTCTTCCAAGATCTCAATTCAAAGGATACTGTTGGTCATTGTCTAGAGCCTGGTGACTGGGTATTCTGGAATTGTCATCAGGAAAATACAGCTTTTGAACTTGATCAAAAGGGATCTTATCAAGTGCTCCCAATCACTGAAATTACTACAAAACTGGAAGGTGTTGAATCATGGGTATGCATTTCACAGCTAAAGAAGGCTTTACCTGACATCTAGTCCTTCACAGATGCTAAGGACCTCTAAATCAAACTGATGAGAAAGATAAGTAGCCAATATTGAAGTAGACTGCCTTCACCCGAGACAACAGATCAAGTCCTCATATTTTAACTAAATCTGAAGCCCTTTCTCCTTTTCTCCTTTCCTTTACTCTGGCATAGTCTTGGAAAAATAATGCCCTCAGCTATATGTCTGAGCCAATTGCTCAGAAGGGGGAATAAACTCAAGAATGTAAAACAACCTTTTATTTTAGGCTAAGAGAAAATCTAATCATGTCCCTAAATTTCTCAAGCAAAATATGACATCACATTGGTTGGCTCCCTTGGATTTACATCACTGAGTTAAAAAAGACTAACCAGGACACATTCATGACCCAGGACTTGCTTCCTTTGACAGAGCTATGCTTCCTGGTTAACAATTAAATTTACAGGACAATTTGATTAGGAACCTGTCCTTAACTCCTAAATATAATACAGAATCCATTGCTAAGAGCATAGCTACCCAACAAAGATCCTTAGACTCTCTAGCCAAAGATTTTTTTGACAATAAGACAGACTCTGATTATCTTTTAGCTGAGCAAGAGTTGTCTATACTATGACCAACACCACCAGCTGCATCCGGATTAACACTCTTGGGGAAATTGAAACACAACTACATATGAGCACTGAACAAGCCACTTAGCTTAAAAAGATGATTCTCCAGTGGGGTATTTCTTTGACTTATTCAGTTTTGAGTGTTTGGGTCCTGGGTACCATGGTTTCAAAGTGCACTCCAACCTTTGAAAACTATCTGTTTATAAAAATAATAATAATCTGCCAGGTACCCTTTGTGTTCTTAAAAATTTTTAAATGCGTGTTCAGACATGCTAACAACCAAGCAAGTAATCTCCCTGAGACTGGAACTTCAGAAAATGAATGTAGGGGATGGCTGATACCAAAACTGTGAAACTGAAAGTCGTCACCAGTGAATATTGTGAAGATTAAGCAAAAACATCATGACATGTGAATACCATGGAGAGAACCAACAACAGCTGTGAGAACAAATGAACAGTAGCTCAAGTTGGCACCAATCTCTAAGTTAAACTGAGCATCTGATCAAAGTAGGGAAATTGTGAAAAAGAAGTTACACAGGGGCCACATAGTCACAGGGCTATAGAAGCCACTTAAGTTAAGGCCTGGACTCATTAAACCAAGACCAAATACCTAACCTAACCACAGTTTCACTCCCCTGGGCATGTATAATTTAACCAGTCAGTGTACGAATTTCCTGATTGACCATGGGAAATTTGCTGATAGACCCTTTCCCTTCCCCTTAGGAGAGCAATCTTGACTAAAACAAGTGATTCTTAGTTAATAATTTCTTTCTTTTTCCCTTCTTCTTTTCTTTTAAAAACATTTCCATTCCTACAGCTCAGTGAAACTCCTCATTTGCTAGATTCATGAATCATTTAATAAATCCAATACCTCTTTAAAATTTATTCATTTGAATTTTGTTTTAACAGATAATGCATGCATTGTCTCCCCAGGGAAAGTATTTAGGCATGAGATGGGGGGTGTCTGATCCAGAAGTTCTTGGGGGAAAAGCCCTCTCCATTGACACCCCAGACATTCACATGTTCCTTCTGCAGTTCACAGGAATAAGGTTTGTTCTCCAACCACCCTCTGAAAATGTCCCAAATAGTTAAAAACTCTGACTTACAGCCATCTACCAAACATCCTGCCCCTCAGACTTCCACGTCCACAGCACCCCAAATCAAGTACGCAGACTGTCCCAACCTCAGACCTATAGATCTGTAATTCTGTTTTTTGATCTGTACTCAATCCACAGTGGTGTCTTGCTTACCAGCTCCTGGAGGAGACTTCTGGTGTCAGAGTTGCACTCCGAATGTGTCCTCTGGCAGCACAGGAAATGCTGAGCCTGGTTGAAGTGCTCCCTGTAGCCCACAACAGAAACACTCCCTTGCATAGACTGGCCTTGCACTGGAACAGGTCCTGTGTGCTGCTGTGGTCACTGCAGAGATTAAGTATGTACAATGCCTGTGAGGAACAGGCAGGATTTAAATAATCTCTGTCCTCTGTTCCACCCTCAAAGGAATCTGGCCAGTAGTTGAGAAGTAGCCATCAGTGTAGAGCTCTTCATTTCCAAGAATAGAAAATGAAACTTAAGTTTTGTGTGCTCCTTTTCCGAGAAACAGAGCCATTTCTAAGAAGGGAAAGTGAAAGACACCATGGTCATTGTTATTGTGTATTTTTGGCATTGTAAGTGAGAAGAGAGCCCAGGATCCCCGGCTTATACACAGAGGGAGGAATATAAGAATAATGTCACACCTGTCCACGGAGACCTGGCAAGCCAGAAACAGCTGGAAAGACACATTCAGGATACTAAATGAGAAGAACATGCAGCCAAGGATACTTTATCTAGCAAGGCTGTCATTCAAAATGGCTAGAGAGATAAGGAACTTCCAAGACTGGCAGAAACTAAAAGAATATGTGACTACCAAGTCAGCCCTGCAAAAAATATTAAGAGGGTTCTATAAAAAAAGAAAAACTCCAAGAGTAATATAGACCAGAAATTTACAGTGACAATCTATAGAAAGAAGGACTTCACAGGCAACATGATGGCAATAAAATCATATCTTTCTATAATCATTCTCAATGAGAATGGCCTAAATGCTCCAATGAAATGGCACAGGGTTGCAGATGGGATAAAAAGACAGGATCTACCCATAAGCTGTTTATAAGAGAATCATTTTGAGCCTAAAGTTACATCCAGGAGGGGGACAAGATGGTGGAGAAGTCAGAGACTCTGTTTCAACTGGTCCCCTAAAGTGAGCTGATTATCTACCAGATCACTCTGAATATACATGAAATCAGCCTGAGATGTAGGATTACACTGATACACTTCTGTAT
>PISX010033889.1:0-14601 GCA_004024625.1 Mellivora capensis | reverse complement strand
ACCATGAGAGACTATGGACTCTGAAAACAACCTGAGGGTTTTGAAGGGGCGGAGGGTGGGAGGTTGGGGGAGCCAGGTGGTGGGTATTATGGAGGGCACGCATTGCATGGAGCACTGGGTGTGGTGTAAAAACTATGAATTCTGTTATGCTGAAAAGAAATAAAAAAAGAATCCAATAAAATACCAGTTCCTTAATGTTAAGTCTATCTTCAAATAAAATGGATTCTTGTTAAAATATTAATCTGGATTATCATAATAATTTCTCTATTTTAAACAGCTTTAATTATAATTTTAAATAATTTCTTGGCCAAATATGCACCAGTTGTTTGTATAGTTAAAATATTGTGAAAATGCTTTGAGTTTTGTTGTTAAAATAGTTAAAATTTTAATAAACCAGAGCTTCGGGGATTACATAGAAAAAGTTATTAGAGGAAACTCAGTATTTTCTCTAATTCACCAGTTATTATTCCACAAATAATACATTTAGTTCTTGTATTTTTTTTTAAGATTTTATTTTTTATTTAAAGGAGCAAGTGAGAGAGAGAGAGCATGAGCTGTGGGAGAAGGGAGAGGGAAGATAAGCAAACTCCTCGCTGAGCAAGGAGCTCAGGGAGGTTACAACCACTGAGCCACCTAGGTGCCCCATACATTTAGCTCTTAAAATGTGATTCTATCCTATCACTTTGTCAATGCTTGATTAACTTTTTTGGGAAACTTTAAACCTGCATTAATTGCTTAACAGAGTAAGGACAAGTTTTCTTAACTTTCATTCCAGACTATTTCTTCTGTTTCTTCCAGGTAATACCACTATTTGAAAACTAATTTTTCATCCAACAGATATCACAATTTTCCTTAATTTTTTTTAAACTTCTTGTTTATAGCCACATAATTCAGTTTTCATATTTCTTACTGTCCAAGTTTTCTTATGGAAATCTTAGAACAATGCATACTTTTCTCTGTAGGTATTTGGAAAACAGTTAACACTCCATATAAATGCTTAGAATTCTTATTTTTAAAAATCTGGAAAGATAATTATTGGCAATAAAAAATTAGAACCAAAATTTTTCTTTTCCTATTCAAGGAAACTATGAAACTAATGGTTGCTGAGTATATTCTAGGGGAAAAATAAAGTAAGTTTGTTGGAAAAGAAATATTACTTTGCATTTGCTCTACCACTTTGGTAGATACGATTCTGCCTTTATTATTTACCCCATCAGAAGATCATACTTAATTTGTTTTTTGGAGAATCATTATCACATATTATTAATTTAATTAACATTGAGTCTCTTTAAGGGAAGCTTCCACTCAACAATGGCTAAAATAATTCAAATTTAATATCTTTGCTTTTAGCAATACTTAAATAAAAAACATAAAGCCAAAAAGTATTCAGTTTATATCAGATGATTTATATATCCAGCATTTGCTGTATCAAAACATAAATGCTTTTCATTATAGGTTTAATTTGGACACTAATTAGTGATTAAAATAGAATAAACATTAGTTTCTAATTTAATATATATCTATTTCTATTTATATTTGGTTAATTGCACAATTTAGTGATTCTTAAACATTAGGAAAATAGAAACTGCATTACATTGGTCATTAGATTGGCATTTGGAAGAGTTATTTAAATAAAGGGGATATGTCACGTAACTAACATATGTGAATCTCTGAGAGAAAAAATATATTTTGTCACTTAAAATTTTTAATAATAGAACAATATCACTGCCTGTTGAACTATGCAGGTAATGCAATAGATTGCTATAAAGTAACAGCAGAGACCCAGGAGGAAATCATGGTTTTGAGCTCCTTAAAACTCCCTTCTGATAACAGTTCAGTGTACACTAGGATTATGTATCTTGCAGTAAGTAAACATTAGAAGCACAGAGGGTCAAGATTATGAATTTGGAAAATTTTAGTGATGTTGTCTGTGAAAGATCTTTTCATATTAGGATACTTTTAAGCATCTGCAGACATCATTGTGAATTACATAGAAATATGTAATTTACCAAATGCTTTCTGAGAAAAGAAGAGGTTGTTCTAGGAATTTAATTGACAACTTGAGATACAAGATGAACTATTATAGAATAAGCAGCATTGTCTAGGAATGAACAAAATATAGTGACAAAAAATGTGTGAGACTAGGGTGCCTGGGTGGGTCAGTTGGTTAAGTGTCTGCCTTCGGCTCAGGTCCTGAACCCAGGGTACTGGGATTGAGTTCCAAGTCGGGCTCCCTTCTCTGCAGGGAGCCTGCTTCTCCCTCTCCCTCTTGCCTGCTTCTCCCTCTGCTTGTGCTCTCTCAGTCAAGCAAATAAATAAAATCTTTAAAAAAATATGTAAGACTATTTTAAGTTTCTTTGGTATTATCGTTAAGAAGTGAAACAAGGAAAATGATCTAGAAACATGAGAAAATTGATCTTTATTTGCTAAGCTTAAAATGAATATTAATGTAAAATTTTAAATTCTTTCAACAGAATTTCATGAACATTGATCTATGGAGTAAGAAGATTCATGTTTTAGGAGCTAATCAAATATTCTTTAAAACATTAAATATACTTTTGGTAATATAAACTCATCTAGTATTCTCATAAATGTAATTTTTTGGCTATGTTTATATCTCATGAATCTGGGGATTGCAAATGTGAAACAATTTGTATTACTGCAGAGGTGAAGCTCATAGTTAATTCTTCTCTGTTCATTCATTCACAAATATTTGTTTAACACCTACTCTATGCCAAAGTATTTTTCTAAGTGCTGCAAATACACCTGAGAACTCCTTGCCCTGAGGAACTTACGTTAGAGATTGAGGACTAGCAACTGAATGAGATAATTTCAGATGTTAACAAACATAATGGAGTAAATAAAAACAGCTGAGAGAATACAGAGGGGCTGCAGGAAGGGGTAGTACCAGTCTAGGGAATTGCTCAAGGGAAAGTATTTCTCAGGTGACATTGGAACTGAGAGCGGAATGAAGAGAAGTGAACCAGGGAGGATCTACAGGAAGATCATCCTTGATAGGGCTGAGCAAGTGAGCTGGAAATGAGCTAAACATGTCTGAGACATTAAAATATGCCCAAATGTTAAATAGGTTTAGTCAGTACAATCTAAAAAATGACCTCGATCCACCAACAGAAGAATAATTGTGGTGATAACACATGCTCACATTCCCTGTGAACAGTAAAGTAGGCTTTGCTATAGATACAATATTTCTTCTATATATCCTTTAAAGTACAACAAAATAATTTGGAAACAGCTGTTACTCTCCATTTTAATAATCCTTTTTCAATATAACAGGTAACAAAGTGACAATACATCTATTGAGAATCCATAATGTGTGCCTCTGTTCCAATAACTGTCTCCAGAAGTAATTATACATAACAGCTTTCACACAAGTCAGTCAGTTATTAATTTTAAGTACCCATGATGGGAAGGTTATAGCATTCTATAGGAGCTGTGAGGAATGCCAAATACAAATACATTTTAGATGTTAAGGGGGGGCAAAAATGAAGGATATCTTATGCCACCATGATGCTGAAGTCATTACTCTCTAATTTTCTTATTTTTGAGATGGAGCATGTGAAGGATAAGTTGGGTGGCAGTAGGAAGTTTGACTCTGTCTGGAGTTTTTTCACTGATATTGTTTATGATAGCCAGTGTGTGGTGATAAAAAAAAATGTAAACCATCTTTTGTTGGTTTTATTATTGCTTTTATATTCTCAACTGATACACTCCTTTATTGCCTGCATAAGGTGACTTTTGCTATTACTGTCCCACCATTGGTATGCCATTATGTACCTTATTGAGTTGTAACACCACTAGTTAATACATGAGTAGTTGGTTTGAAATAAATATTAGCTACTAAGAATATGTTTATATTTATTACAATTTATTTCAATTAGATTGCTTTTGACTACAGTGTGTGTGTGTCTGTCTATCTCTGTGTGTAAAACTAGGGCCTGCAATGCCTACTAGAAAGAAGTAGAAGTGATAAAAAAAATTATTAAACTTCAATTCTAGAGCAGTTATTTTCTTTTCTTTTTCTTTTTCTCTCTTTTTTTTTTAAGATTTTATTTATTTATTTATTTATTTGACAGAGCGAGAGAGGGAGAGAGAGAAAGAACACAAAGAAGGAGAAGCAGGCTCTCCCCTGAGCAGGGAGCCCGATGTGGGGCTCAATCGCAGGACCCTGAGATCATGACCAAAGCTGAAGGCAGACACTTAATGACCAAGCCTCCCAGGCACCCCTCTTTTTTTTTTTTAAATGTAATTTCTCCTTGGATTGAATTTTCTGTGTAGAAGATTTGATAACTGAGTTATGATATCCTACTATTTGGAAAGAGTCATATACCATTTCTTCTTCCTTCCCCTCTCTGTACTTTTATTAAAATGCTAAGTGGGAACCTGGGGTATCTGGGTGGATCTGTCCCTTAAGCCTCCCACTCTTGATTTCCGATCAGTTCATGATCTCCTGGTCCTGAGATCTATCCCCACGTGGCACTCTGCAGTGAGCACGTAGCCTGCTTAAGATTCCTCCTCTCATCTTCACCCCTCACCCTGCCATCTCTTGCACAGGCTTCTTTCTCGCTACAAAACAAAACAAAACAAAACAAAAAAACACAAAACAAACACACAAAAAAACTAAGGGGGAATCATGATGGAGCTCAGAAAAAGAAAAAAAGAGTGTCTTATATTTCATATGTAGTGCTGCCTAATTCATCAAGGTAGTGCCTACACAGAGATTTGGAACCAGTCTTAACTAGTGAAAATACATGTTTAAGATGGACAGACCGTGTGATATAAGAGACTTGTCTCTGGGGTCAGATGGGTACAGTTTTATATTATGGGTCAAGATCTGATTCAAATATTACTTGTCCTCAGAAAATTTGCATAAGCTTTCTGAGCTTATATCCTCAAGATAGGAAAAAAAATGAAAAAAAAACTTGACAAAGTTAACTTCAAATAACCAATATTCAATGATGTTAGTTTTCATTACTATAGTTTTTCACATTTCATGGAATTTCCCCTCTGCAAATACTTTTCCCAAACGAGATTTGTCTCACTCTCACCACACTCACTAAATATCAAAAATTTGATGTTTGGGATCTGGATTATCTCTATGTAATCAGGATTAACATGTACTTCACAGCACCTGTGCTAAAAGATGAGATCACTGATACAAAGTACAATTAATCAAAAGCATTTTTTAAGCAGCCAAAATCATGCACTTCAAGTATATAACCTTTTGACTCTACAGTTTGATCCAAGGCTAGATAAATAAATAAATAAATAACATTTTTAGACTTAGAACATTCTTTTCTGATAAATATCATTTCTGCCAAATGCATAGAGATGAAAATTTGAATTCTATTTACTGATTCATATCTTGTATGTTGCTGTTCTGAATTGCTTATACAGTATCAATTGAAATGTTTTCAAAAAGGTCTCTGTATCTGTCCTGCAGTTTATTTCTAATAGTGAATGAACTATAAAATTGCAGATATCTTCAATTACTTTCACAAAAGAGAAAGGCAACTGGATATGCTTTAGAGAGACTGAAGATTTGAGGGTCCATAACACAATCTGCCTGCATCCTGATATGGTCAGTTCAATTTCTAGGACACACTGCTCCTCTCAGCATATCAATATTTCTTACAGAATAAAAGAAAAAAAAATTCAGTCATTTCAGTTTAGTAAGGTATAGTGATTTCTTGGTTTATAGCTCTGCTTTTCTCTGTTTCTATAGGGTCAAGATCATGCAATAAAGCTTAGTGGTCAGAGTCCACCACCTGTGGAAAAAACATTACCAGGAATTTGAATAAAACAGTATAAACCACAGGTTGCTATGTATCGTGTGAGAGATAAAGAAATATTAATTATATTTCAGAAATAGTATAAAACTGTGAAATTTGGCCTGATGATTTAGATGATTTTTTGATCTCCTGAGAATCTTTTTATTGATGAGACAGAAATGAAAGTGGTCAATAACTTGTGCAACACTGAAAATGGTACATGAACGGGAGGAAGTGAGTTCCATGTATCATTCTGGATAATGATGAAGGTTAATATATGACTCTGAGACACTGATTTACCAAGGATATCAAGTATTATTTCATAATGTATTCTAAGTCTCCCTGCATTTCTCTATAGACCATATTTAATGCCAAATGATAAATCAGAGTTACTACAATGATATTTCATATGCTAGATTGCATTAAAATCTGAGAGCATTCATCCCATATAGCCGAACATTGGGAGGATACTTGTATATAAAGGATGCTTAATAGGAGAGCCAAATTTCTGAGCACTTACATTTTGACTATTTGAATTTTTGCAAGAAATAGAAGAGCAAGAGGAATGCTAGATACAACTTTGAAGTAATTTTAAGTGACTTGCTCATTAATGTGAAATATTGAGTATGATATACTCATATAAAAAATAATACCATTCACTTCATAACTGAAACTCCTTATAAGAAACACCTTTTATTTCCAGACAATCTTGGCTGTCAGGGCAACCTAAGTCCAAGAGAAATTTAAGATTGATAAAATACAGCTTTGCTGCAGGTTTAATGGATTTACAGAGATGTAGTTGTTAAAAAAGGAGAAGAGGGATCTTTATAGATTTGATATGAATGTAGGGAACCAGTGATCCAATAATATGAAGGAAGAAGGTATTTAGATATGTAAGCTAAAGAGATTCATCTTCCCTTTAGCATTACTGAAGTATATTAATAACTGGCATGAAAAAATATCTAATTGACAAGGATTATGCATACTAATTTATATCCCATCCGGTACAACCACTTACCATATTTCATTGCATATTTTTAATAATAAAGATAGGCAATTGCATCTACTTATTTTTTGTGGGTAAGTACACAGATTTCATGTCCTAGTTGTTATTTTGGACTTTTTGTTGTTGTTGTTTGTTTGTTGTTTTTGTTTTGCTTTGTTCTTTGGAAAAGTCCCTAGAATCACAGTGATAGCAGTTGGAAATAGAGATAAATTGTCCTAGTGATGAGTTTCTTAATTGAATCAGTTGAAGATAAAATAAAATAATTGAGATAAATTACATGTTATATGGATTCAGAGAAGAGATGCTATTGGCATTCTCTTTTTAATATGCCGACTTAATTGCTAGGAATTATATGTGAATTAATGATAATTTTCCACTTTTTCTAATATTTCATTTTAAAAATGGGGTATTCACAAATATATAATTCAAGCTACTTATAGTATACATCTTTAACATATTTCTTTATAAAAATGTTGATTACAAATTTATATGTATACATATACATAAGTGTTTTAGTTTGTGTGACTAAATTTAGATAAGCATGATAAAATCTTAAACCATATGTCTTTATTTATTTGATTTCTGTGTTCATGTGTTCCCTTAGTCAAAAGCATGTATGTGTACACATTTACATTTACAGTTCAAACAGTGACAGATTAAATTGATGTGAATTGTTGCTGCCTTCAGTTCATGGAAATATAAGAAGATTTCTGTGCCGGCAGTCTGCTCCATTGCCAAATTGGGTATCATGTCAAATGTTTATCTTCCCATTTCAAATTGAGAGCCAGCTTTCTATCTTTTCTTAATGCAAAATATATGCTAAAATCCATCTCAGCCTAGTTGCATCAATGACCTTTTTCTTTTTGCATGACACTTAATCTTATTATGTGTGGGGATGTCTCCAAGGAGATGAAAGATGGGAGATGATACCCCAAGAAGATTTGATTTAGTAATATAGACTGACTGTTTTAAGAGTGTAGGAAGTGGTTTGGAGTGGGAGAGTAGAGTATGGCTTCAATTATCCTAGAAAATAAGAAGAAAATGTATTTATCAAAGTGTAGGACTGAACTGAATTAGATATATATAGGTAAATTTCACTTTAAAATTTTATTGAGAGTATAAGACATGAAAGTAGTCACAAACAAATTGATACTATTACACTAATTTGAGTGAAATAAATAGAAATTAGATCTGGCCTTACAGACAAAGCTAGAATGTATGAATTATTCACTTGTAGCCTCATCATAGTTTTCTGACTCCTAGACATGAATTTGAGCAATTCATTTTGGTCATGGTGGTGGTAGTACTCCCATTTGAGAGAACGGAATCTACAAGTGAATGTGTAAATAAGGATCGGTAAGATTTAATGATGAAATACCTATAGCTTGTTCCCTGTAGAGGTAGGTCAAGTGCAAAAACAAAAGTGCATTTTATTTAAACTGGTGTGTTTATTTAGTTTAAGCTGGTGAATTAAACTCACTCTAGACAAAATTTATATATCACTTCTGAACCATGAATCCTAAATTGCCTAGACTGGGAATTCATTGCCTATAATGATTAATTAATTGCCCATTTTCCCTTTTCAGTCTATCTGTGCTTCTTAAACTAGGTACTCATACAAAGAGTAAAATAAGATAATGCATTTCCTGGGAATTTGAATTAAAAAAAGAGCCATAGTTTTATGCTGAATCAGACATCAATACATTATAGAATAAAACTCAGAAATACAATACATTTTAAGACAAACCTTGTGGTATCAAAAATATATTATCTTATGCTCCCAAGCTCCCTAAAGTTCTAGTTTGAGCAGTGGGATGTTTTCTTGTGTATTTGGGGCTTGTCTGTTTAGGGAAAAAATTTTATGGCATAACTGTATTCTCTTACTGTTCCTCGTCACATTCAATATTCAACAAATATTTATGGTGTGTGCTAGTGTTTACAATATCCTGTTATTCTTTCCTTACCTGGCTTGCAGGAAAATACATTTTGCAGCTCTTTAAAAAATCAATCAGGATCGTGTGACTAGTTCTGGTCAATCAAATATGAAATAAAATGAAAAATGCTATTTCTATTCTGGGACTAAGAAAACATGCTTTACAATTATACAGGATTCCCTGTTCTTTACTTCAGGAACAGAGGAAACTGGGGACTTCTGCTGGTATAGCTAAAGTTCACTGTGTGGAGCAGGGTACCACATTAACTTGTAAATGAACACATTTGTAGGATCTATTGAATGAGCAAAAGATAAACTTTTGTTATATTAAACCATTCAGATTGGGGTTTCACTTAAAACATTGTATCCTAACAAATAAAAGCATTGCTATGTTTCAGGCACAGTTCCCTGTACTTTACCAGTTAAGAACCAAAATGAGACAAAGATCTCTCCTCTGCTGGAGTTTAATGCAAACAGGATCACATATGTAGTAAGATATTAGAGATAAATAAAGGGATTGAAGAAGAGGAGAAAAAAAAGAGGATAATTAACATAGTGGTTATGGTAGGTAGAAAAACGACCACCCAAAGATGCCATGTTGTAATAACTGACGACTGGGAGTATGCTGCCTTCCATTTCAAAAGGGACATTCCAGATGTCATTAAGTTAAGGAATTTTGAAATCAGAGCTTATTCTGGGTTTATCCAGGTGGGTTAAATGAAATCATGAAAGTCTGTGTAAGAGTTGCAGGGGAGTCAGTCAACTAAGGAGGTGTATGATGGTGACAAATTTTGGAGTGATACGGAGACATGAGCCAAAGGATGCTGTGGCCTCTAGAAGCCAGAAAAGGCAGGGAAATAGTTTGATCCTTAGAGGACCCAGAAGAATGCAGCTTTGCCAACCCCTTTTAGATCTCTGACCTCCTGAACTGATGAGATGATATATATTTGTGCTGTTTTAAGCTACTAATTTTATGGTAGCATATTTTTTTAAGTTTTTATTTATATATTTGACAGAGGGAGAGAGATCACAAGCAGAGGGGAGGGGTAGAGGGAGAAGCAGACTCTTCAGTGAGCAGCAAACCTGATGTATAACTCAATCCCGGGAATCTGGGATCATGACCTAAGATGGTCATGCATCAAGCAGGTGCTTGACCCACTGAGCCACCCAGGTCCCTTTTGTGGTAGTTTATAGCAACAGTAGGAAACAAATGTAATTACTTAAAAAGAAGTGCTGCAAGCCCAGGTAACCTTCCCTTGCTGCCAAACTGAGGCCTTGTCTTCAAGGTACACCATCACCATTGATCGACCTTGTAATATGTGTAGTATGTGATAATGGGTTTGGGTGTTTGGGGAGAAATACTATGTTTTTCTGTTTCCAATGTTCAGCAACATTACCCTTTCTCATACTCAGAGACATTTGTTTGTTTGTTTGTTAATAGCAAGACCATAAACTCAGTCTATTTAGGTTTTTTTTTTGCTTTGTTTTGTTTTGTTTTTAGTATTTATTATTGCTCATGTTCATGCCTTGAGATTCTTCTCTCTTCTCCAACACCAATCTGAATTTGTACAAGAAGGGTTTTCCCCAACTCTCCAGTCCTATGACAGTTTCCAGAAATAATTAAAAGAAACACCCATTTAGAAGGGTTTACTTTTGGAAATCAGATAGTAGATAACTAAAAAAGTTATAAATTGTTTAAATTTCTTAAAGCCTTAATTGTTGGTCTACTTTTAAGGCTTCTCATTGACATAAGCTTTCATTTAAAATTGATTCTCTTCCTACAAAATGAAATTAGATCCAAATGTATTACAAAATGGAGAATTAGTGCTTCCCAGGTTAATGGCAATTAGCACTACAAGGGTGGGTAAAACTCAGCTCATCACCGAATGGGAGAAGATATTGACAAAGGACACTACAGACAAAGGGCTGATATCCAAGATGTATAAGGAACTCCACAAACTCAACACAGTTATAAAGAAAGACCATCGCCATAATGTGTGATCCTCATAATTAATAGTTTGATAAATTCCAAAGAGAGTATCACAAGTCTCCCCTAATCTTGTTTATAAAAATCTGTAATTCTGCCTCTCTTTGAGAGAATTCTATTCAAATGAGTCTATGCCAGGCAGAGGAATCTTCAGTTGGTCCATGGACAGATGTTTAGGATCCTGTAGATAGAACAATGTTTCCCAAATTGTTTCCTAGAATATTAATTTCCAGGAAAATGCTCAGAAATATTTACAGGGGGGAAAACAGTACATGGTCAAAGTACTATACAATTATTATAGGAAATACTGAGTTTAAACAAAGTGAAAGAAGAGTCTTTACCATAGGACTTATTAAAGACTCTAAAAAGCTATAGTGCTTTCTGCTCTTTAAGAACCAAGTATTAAGAATTTTCCAAACTTACTGGACAATAAAAGCCTTTCTTTTAGGTAGGTCTATAATGAGTTCGTAACACAATAATGGTCCAAAAAATATAGTTTGGACAACACTGACCTTGAGACTATTAAAGAATGAGTCTAAAGTCAATTATTTACTAATTTCCTTATAATCAATTGGCTGTAATCATAATTTTAACAATGCAAACAGAGGCAGTAAGAATTGTAACAAAATCCGTCATTTTTACCTTCCATAGGGGTGAAAAACAAAGTGTATTTATAACTTTTAGAGAACAGAATATCTCTAAAGCACTATAATAAAATACATTTATGGATGAAATAATATGATATTTTAGGTTTTCTTGATCATCATCCAGGGAAGGGAGTAGTGCCTAGATGTCTATATGGAGCAGGACTGAACATGAGCTGATGGAGCTGGGAGATAGTATAAGTATAATAACGGTCTTTTATTTTTGTGTATGTTCAAATTCTTCTATAATTAAGTTTTTAAAATGCAAAAAAAAAAAAACCCAAAACAAACCAAAAGAAAAACCAAAAACCTCAGCTCATCAGTCCTATATATAGGGACAGAGTGATTCACTCTCAGTATTTCTTCATGGAGTGTCTTTCCATTTTACTCATCAAGTTTATACCAAATACACAATGTTTCCTTTTTAATTCAATTAAACACGTGTTTATTGAGTGCACAGCACTCATCTAGCTATTTTATGTAGAGTTCCCCACTCATGCCTCCCAAAAGAAAAAAGAAATGCTGTGATATGTACCAGGGTCACAATAATGATCCTTAATAGGCCTAACGTTTAGGTGCTTTCCTTATTTTTGCATATATTTTAGATAATAGTATTTGAAGATGGAGGTACATATGTACCAAGAATGACAGTGATTATAGTTTGCCATGAAAACATTCACAGCTTATTTGAAGAGGATATAGGGTGTTTGGGTTTTGTTTTAAAATTGACTTATTTTACAAGGTGTGAAATGTTTAGACCCCAAAGACTGAATATCTGAATAACAAAAAAGTGGAATCTTGTAGCTTGTACCATCTTGAGAAGCATTCAGCTTATAAATATGTAAACAAGATTCAACAACCACAGCATTCTTCCAGCCTCACCAGATGTGCTTTCAAAGGGCCTTCTTTTATGCTTTCTCTTTTTGTATATTCTGCTGCCTGAATATCAGGGAAAGGGCAAGTGATTACCTCGGATAGTTTTCTCCTATATATGAAATATGCATGAGCTCTGTTCTTACTGAAGGTTTACATTTGCCCAGCTGGCTTAACATCTTTTGGGGGTCTTAGCCTTAGTGGCTTCATTAGACCTCCTGGAAAACAGATTTACATAGGAAATGGGAACTCAATTTAAGTAATCCATATGTCTTATAAGAACGCTGGGTAGGAAAATTGTATTTTCTTAACATTCAAATAAAAGGGAGTTTTAAAACATTGAGTGAAAGCTACTCTCTACTTGGGGCAAAGTCCTTTCATTTGTTAACATATTTTAAGATTGCTTTTCTTTATTTTATAACATTAAGTTGCATGAATCTTTGAAGATAAGTTTTATTCATCTTTTTTTCTGATTTTAGAAGTTATCTTTTGATTATTCCACACTTCGACCTTTAATCTCAAGACATTAACAAGAATGTGTTATGATGAAATACTGTGACAGTGTTTTGTGCATGTATAGTGTCATGTAATAGGTTAAAACAATCAAGAATATTCTAACATGTTAAATAACATAATAAAGAGCACATCTTCGAGGCACCTGGGTAGCTCAGTCATTAAACATCTGCTTTAGGCTCAGGTCACAATCCCAGAGTCCTGGGATTGAGCCCCGCATCAGACTCCCTGCTCAGTGGAAAGCCTGCTTCTCCCTCTCCCACTCCCCCTGCTTGTGTTCCCTCTCTCACTGAGTCTCTCTCTGTCAGATAAATAAATAAAACCATAAAAAAAAGAAAGAACACATCCTCTATGTTATATGCAAGGTATTAATTTGCAATAATCTTGAGAGTGGAGGGACTTTATGGAAATTTTACTTTTTATAAGATGATTTCTTTGTTTCAATAATTTATTCCACAACATTTACAGAATGCCTACTAAGTTACAGGCATTAGTTTAGTTTCTTGGGATGCATCTGTAAGTAAAATTACAAAAATTCCCCAGAAGAGGTAATCTTCTAGTAATGGAAACAGTCTATGCACACAAACAGGCTTCTGAAATGTGGTACTATGTTAGAAAGTAATGAATACCGGGAGAAAACACAGCAGGCTGGAGAGTGCTGTCTGGGAGGGAGTTACCAGGCAGATTTCTAAGGAATGTACACTGCAGGAAGAACTGGAACAAAAGCTGGAAGGTGGAGATGACCTTGCCTGTTCATGGAAAAGGAAGGAGGGCGCTGTGTGCAGAGTGAAATGAGAAATGATGTCAAGAAATGAAGCTGAAGGGGTGTGTATTGGTGGTGGGAGGGGATGATGGGGAGAAGATCACATAGGGCGAATAGGTATTTTAAGGATTTTGACATGCTCTTTATTAAAATGGGGATATAAAGGAATTTCTGGAGCAGAGGAATGATTTGTCTGAGTTATTTTTAATAGGATTACTTTGACTGCTATTTTTGATAATGAACTACATTCAGGATTGCAATAATTCAGCTGAGAGGTGATGATAGTTCAAATCCAGTTGATAAAATGCTGTTAGTGAGAAGTAGTAGGATCCCGTATATGTTTTGAAGGTAGGTATGTTCTTATTAATTAAACATGATGTGAATGAGAAGGCCAGAATGAGTATAAGGATTTTTAAAAAGATTTTATTTATTTATTTGTTAGAGAGAGAGAGCACAAACTGAGGTAGCAGCAGGCAGAGAGAGAAGCAGGTTTCCCGCTGAGCAAGGAGCCTGGTGCAGGACTCAATCCCAGAACCCAGGGATCCTGACCTGAGCAGAAGGCAGACACTTAACTGACTGAGCCAACCAGGCATACTGAGTATAAGGATTTTGGTCCAATACAGTGGAAGTATGGGATTGCCATCAACTGAAATGTAAACTTCAGCTAGAACAGATTTGAAAGAGGGGGTCAGAAATTTAATTTTGTACATATTTAGTTTGAGATGGCTGTTAAATGTATAAGGAGAAAGTCACAAAAGCTAGTATCCTAGTCTGGAGTTTGGAGCTGGAAATACAAATTTGGGAGCCATTAGATTATTAGATGCTATTTAAAGTCATAAAAGAGTATACAATTTCCAAGGAAATGAGTGTAGTACTAAAGATTTTTAAAAATCTCTAATGGAGGCAAAAATTGAGCCTCAGAACTCAAACTTTGAAAGGTTGGGGAGATGGAGAAGAGCCAAAATATGAGATTGAGAGAGTGACCAAGGTAGGAATAAAAGAAAGAGAAAGGGTGTGGTGTCCTGGAAGCCAAGTGAATTATTCTATTTTATTTATTTTACTTTTTTTTTTTTTCCCCTGCTCATTTTTTTTT
>PISX010033888.1:0-15362 GCA_004024625.1 Mellivora capensis | reverse complement strand
AAGCAAGGAAGGTCCGTCTAACAAGTCAGTGGATTCTGAAACTCATCTTTTTTGCCTTCAGTTATGAGGTCTAATTTCCAAATCACCCTGGTCCTAGATATGACAAAACCATGAACATACAGAGTATCTTCAGCCTTTGTTGTAACCACTCATAAGTGAGCCTGGTCTATGTCTGTCTTTGTTTATTTACTTTATCATCTATTCTTTCAAATATTTGACAGGGATTACTGTGTTCCAGGTACTGAGGATATAAAGCAGAGTAAGACATAATACTTATCCCCCAACATCTCCCAGCCTGGTTAACAGGCCCAGGTTGAGCCCTGCGAGCCATCTGCCTGGAGATAGTAACTTTGCCTGGGCCCCACCAGTTCCTTTCTCCAGGGACTATTATTTTGTATTTCAACATCCTGGGACTCCATTCCACATTCTATGGGCAATCTTGAACATTAAAACTCTTATTTTGAATATTTTCACCACCTAATAGAGACTTCTATTGCCATTTACTACCCCAGATAATGTCTTTTGTGACAGAAATCCTCACCCAATCAGACACACATTTTAATATCACATGTGTTTGGAATTTCTTAGTTTGGGCCAGTGGCACCCTCCTAGGGTGTATGCCTCAGGGTCCCATTAGGCATGGCCTTAATTATTTCTGACTCCCTCTTCATCTCTAACTATCTCTGTCACAACTAAGCCATGCAATAACTGGAGGGCAAGATGGGAGTGAGAACTGACCCTTTTTAAGGTTCTCCCTTCTCTGGTTGCTTTGGCCTATTGCATAGAAGGTGTAACAGTTCCTTCCTTGTTTTTTTCCTTCCTGTTTTTTCTCTCCTGATAAAGGAGAAAATCCTACTTCCTCCACTGTACTTGTATATGAAATAAGAAGAGATTGGGGGAATGGGTAGGGTGAAAATTTTTTATCCTAATTGGGTGAATCTCTTCTCACTTGAACCCTTTGAATACTCTTACACATGCACCATTTTCTCTCTCATGGTCACATAATGTTTTATATTATATAAAAGTTATGTGAATATATTTCATGCCTGGGTGCATTTCAATACTTTTAGTCAAGTGTTACCAGGTGAAATAGAAGCACTTTGAAGGACTGGGATAGACTGGATTTGGTGCTTATTTAGCAAAGTGAGAGGGACTTTCCTAAAACACGCACGTGCACACACATGCACACAAAAGTGTTGAGACGTCAAATAAAAGATCTTAGGGTTGGTAAGAAGGATAATATTTGAACTCTTTATAAGGCAGGACTTGAACGCATCTGCTCTTGGGTTTTGAAGAAGAAATGAATTTTTTTATATATATTGTATAAAAGAAGTGAATTCTTATATACAATATATATTTCTTTACAGAGAAATATATATTGCTTCCCCTTGAGTTGAAAATAAGGAATTGGAAGAATGAAAATTAGTCTTCATCATTTTCTTTGTTTTTTTCTCTATCAGCCTTTATATTATTTTCTAATATTCTTTGTGTTTCCTAGCCAATAATCAAGATTTTGAAGAAAATAGGTCATTTTAATGTCAGCTCCTTACCAAAACTTTATTACAATTTTTTTTTCTTCCTTGTCTCCTTCCTTGAGCAAACCTGACATGAAGCATTTCCACAAGAGCCTGTTCCTAGAGAAATTAAGGTCAGTGAAAGGCCAAATCAAACAGTAGCAAATTTAGAAGAAAGGATGAATGGTGCATTTCTCAACTATACCAGGGGAAGCAAATTGCATTATACTTTCTTGGTTGTTCTTTTTCTTTCTTTCTTTCTTTCTTTTTTTTTTTTTACTTTTATAGAATATTAGAAAGATATAGTGCTTATGTATACTAGACTGTAAGATAATCTTTAGTTGAATACTCTGATTTGTTTTAATAACATGTTTATTTAGATTTAAATTGGTAGTTTTACTTTTTCTGTTCTGAGAAACATAAATGACAAACTTGGAATCTGAAAGAACCAGGTATGAGTAACTGAATGATTAACTTACTGCAAGATAGAGTTCAAATGGAAATAGTTAGATTATGAAGAAAAGGGATAACATATAAGGAAGGAACCTCATTATCCCCTAAGCATGGCCTTCCACCACCAAGGACATCACCATTTTATTGTCACTCACACGTGAAATCTAAAGTCTTCCTTGACTGTCCTAACTACTCTATAGTCTACTGGTCCAGTTCATGCAGCCCCCAAACTTCCGCGTCATGAATGTTCCTCCATGCTTAATTTCATTCAGTATTCTCAAACATGTAGAGTAGAGGTGCACCATTTTTATACTACATAAATATCACTTCAGTACTTGATTTAAATGCAGATGCCAGACACTATAGACATCTTTTTTTAGAAGAACTGGCATCAAGGACAAGATTGCATTTTAAGTAGTACACCCAAGTGATTCTAAAGCAGGTGGCCCGAAGTTTACACGAGACGAGTGTTCTTCTACAGGATAAAGTGTAAGCACAGCCTTCCCCAGCTCAAGGTACAAAGCACCTCTCCAACCATACTATTTAACCTTGCCAAGAAAGTTCTTTACTTCAGCGAAGTTATTCTCTTCCTTCTCCCTCAGATACCACATCTTTTGATTTTAAGAATCTTTACTGTGTTTAGCTAAGTTTGGAATGCCCTGTCCTCAGCTATTCATCTGCCAAATGCCTGCTTACCTTTATAGGTACAGATCAATCTCTGCATCCCCCATAGGGACTTGTACTGACCTCAGACCCTATTCAGATTTGCTTCTTTTGTATGTTATATATATAAATTGTCATATATCTAAATTATTATATATTGTGTATATAAGTTATTATATATTATATATAAACATATATATGTATGTATACATATTTTACATCACTGGTTGTCATAATGGTAAGTGCAGCAGGAAGGATTTTATAGATACATTCCTTGTGTTTAAGATTTATATTGGTTCTTTTCCTTTTTTTTTTTTTTAAGATTTTTATTTATTTATTTGAGAGAGAGACAGAGATGGCGACAGAAAAATCAAGAGAAATCACAAGCAGGAAGGAGAGGGAGAAGCAGGCTTCCCACCAAGCAAGGAGCCGAACATGGGGCTCGATCCCAGGACCCTGGGACCATGACCTAAGCTAAAGGTAGCTGCCCAACCCACTGAGCCGGCCAGGCATCCCTGTACTGGTTCTTTTCCAATCTCCTTTTTCATAATTGTCTTCCCTCACTTTAGGAAGAGAAGTGTGACTCTTCTCATCAAGATTCTTCCTATAGTGCACTGAGGGACAAAATCCAGATTAAGTATTTCTCTGAGAAGCCTCATTTAATGAAGGAGCCAGGGAGAATCATGAAGCCCTCTAGGAAGGCTTCATGATTCTCCCTGGCTCAAGCATATATGTATTTAAGTTGAGGCATGGTACATGAAGTGGAATATACAAAATGCAGCTAGGATGTTTTAAAATCAAATTCAAGTATGCAGTATTATAGTGTGGGGTAGTAGGGGCACTGACAATTCTATTTTCATGATGTTAACTATTGCATCTCCCAGCAGTTGTAGAAGGATGGTACATCTATGAAAGACAGCCTCAAAGTTACTGTAAGCAAATCCCTTCTTTTCTTTTTTATATATGGAAACATTTTATTAAAGGTCTTCCTTCTTTTTTCTTTTTTTGTTTTTGTTAACATCCACAAAATAAATTAAGTTGTATTTCTGAAAGCAGAAATATGACTAAGTCAATTAGAAAAACATCTAAAATATTTCCAATTTTATGAGATAGTTTCAAATACCAGTTTTAGCTCATTTTAACTCCACAGACAAGGTATCTCTTAAAAAAAAAAAAGAGTAGTGGATATAATTCAAAGATATTTAGTTTCAGTAAAGCCTATATACCTGTCCCACGAATAAAGAAAATAATTAACTTTAGTGTCTTTAATTAACTTTAATCAAATTCTTTGATTTAAAGAAAACTGAAGGAAAATTCAAATGTGTTTTCAGATAAACTACCATTTAGTTAATTGTTGATTGAAAAATGTCATATGATTTTTGGTATATAATTTGGAAATAGTGTAAATACTTGAACAACATTGCCACATCAAATGGCTTGACATTTTTATCTACTTCTTTATGTACATTCGCTTTCCATCACCTCAGATATAAATAACCAGAAAAGAAATATACATTGATGCTGAACTATTCTCCTTCTAACAATAAATCATATTCCTATATTGATATAAAATACTATAGTAACATTTTTAATCTCAAAGAGAGGTATTTTCAATATTTTTGTGTTAAATAATTAACAAATTTTGTTTTCTTTTTTTTTAAAGTATTTTATTTATTTATTTGACAGAGAGAGAGAGATCATAAGTAGGCAGAGAGGCAGGCAGAGAGAAAGTGGAAAGCGGGCTCCCTGCCGATCAGAGAGCCGGATGCGGGGCTCGATCCCAGGACCCTGGGACCATGACCTGAGCTGAAGGCAGAGGCTTAACCCACTGAGCCACCCAGGCGCCCCAATAATTAACAAATTTTCTAAAAGAGTTTTGGTTTTGGTCAGTTCTATTTTAAAAGCAATTGCAACAATAACATAGCCTAAATTATTTTTTAACTTAGAACCTCACAGTCATAGCAAATAAAAAGTTTAAATTCATTTATATATACATAAATAAAAACTTGAATTTATGCTTATAAAAAATGGGTAATTAAAAAATGTGTAAGGAAATGCATCATTAGCAAAAGTCCTTTTTTTTTTTTTTGGACTATTGAGCAAATGCATTAAAACCACTACTTTATATCTCTCTTTTAACATTGAATCATATACATATCTGTATTATTTTAATGGTTTGTCATATCTATTTTTCTTTATTATGTCCTATTGCCACAGTGAATTGTAAGCTATTTCTGGGCATGGATTTTCCTTCATATTTTAGTTTTTTTCTCTTATAATGAAAATGAAAAAAGTATATTCAATAAGTTATTGTTAAATTATAACAAATATTGACCTTATTTCTAAGAACAAATATAACAGCTCATCTTTATCTACACAGAAGACACAAAATACTGAAAATAGACACAAATTGAATAAAATAAATAGTATTCAGAGAAAAGGCAAACTTTTCTTCCACTGAAAACTAAATTTTGAAATAAAGTTCCAGTCAAGCAAATATTTAATTCTTTCCAGCAAATTAACATTTAAAGCTATAGAGAGACTTTCTGAATCTAGAACACTATAAAATAGGAAACATGAGTTTCAGTCCTTGCCCTGCCACTTATTTGCTGTGACCCTAAAATATTCACTGTTATTCTTCTGTTCCCTAAACCAAAATATGGGAAATCATTACATGTGATTAGCAGATATCTCTTAGGTTAAAATGCAAATGAGAAGTGTCTTGTCAGTATCTCGTATTATTACAGCATGAAGCACAGCATACAGAACCTTAGTGAAGGCAAGTCAATTTCCTGAGCATATTTTAAAATATCCCTTTTTTAGATAGGAAAAAATGGGAAATAAATGGGTTCAAAACGCATCTACAAAATATGTACTTGGGAGAAGAATTTCATCCATTTGTCTAACTCTTAAGAAATGAGTTCATTAAAGATTCAAGTGTATGTGGTACACAATAATGTAATTATGCAAGTTTTCACATTTGATGTGTGACATACCTGGTATGACCAATAAATATACACTGAGTCTGAAGATTGCTGAATAAGCAGATCTTGAAGCTTCTATTAAAATTTGAAGTCAATACAGGACAAACTCTTTGTGACTCTATGCCAAGTTGTAGTAAACAACACGTCAACTTTAATGTGCCATTACAGACATTTGTAATCATCCCAGTAACTGCTATTGGAACCGACATCCTGTTTTTCATTCCTCTACTGCCACATTACCAAGCAAGCTCGATCAACCTCAAATTCATCACAGCATGGCAGCAAAAGATTTGTTCCCACGTGTTCAACTATCATTTCCTGACTTCGCAGTGAGAAGTTAATATCTTTGCCTATAAATTCTTGGCAATATCATCTCTCAAAAGTCAAGCAATTACATAATTCTTATGGCAAGATATTCAGAGAAAAATACTCAGTGACTTGGATGGTATCCATATTCCTTGTAGAGTCTTTTACCCTCTTGACTGATAGTGTGGTAGGATTCTTCTAACAAAGCCCAAAAGTAAAGCTTCATTGAAACATTTTTGAGCTTGGTTCAATATACTAATCAAGTTTTGAAATAATATTAACCTTTAGTGATATTTACCAATGTCGTTAGAAGTTTACATTCTTTGGAGTGCAGTGACAGCTCATGCTAGAAAGAGGAGACAGATCATGTTGCCTATGAGGTTAAAGACAAGGTTTTACTCATTATGCAGCATTTTTACAGTTGTTAACAATACATTCCTGTTGTGAAGAACACCACTTATTGGGAGAATCTCTGAATATTAAATTTTTAAGAACTCTACTAGAAATCAATCAAGTCTACTAGAAAGTCACAAATGTTTAACAGCAGAGGGCAATCTTCTCTAGCAATAGTATATATAGGGCAAAAACACTGGCTATAGTTTCTACTCTGAAACTTTCTTTTTTTGTTGTTTCTTCACTTTCTCTGAAATTATATATATATATATATATATATATATATATATATATATACATATGCACACACACATATGTTTATGTATACACACACATACTATTTTGAGCACATAGACTACCTTCTGCACTAATCTTTCATGTTTGAATTCTTATTATTGTTTTAACTAAACTGTTCCACAGTAAACCATAAAGGGCAGAATGAACAGATCTGATACAAGTTCATCCTAAGGGCAATACACCATATAGTGAAGGTTCAGGGGCTGAGGGACAGAGTTTTCATCAATTAGAAGAAAAACACCAATAAAGATATGGCAGCATCAGTATATTTTGTATTCTGCTATGACATGCCCATTTAAACTAGAACGAAAATCTATCCAATTATAACCAGAAGACAATCTGATAAACTTAAAAACAAAGCAGCTAAGAAATTGCCTGATCTAATAGTAAGCATCTGTTTTTACTACAGCTTGACCCTATACTTGAAAAGTCAAAATTATAGATGCATCAGAAGTAAAAGTAATACAGCACGAAGAAAAGTAATACAGCCAGGAGAATGCTTAGGGATTCAGATTGAACCTGTTGATCCATAGGAGGAAGATTTCAGCATGTAACCTGAACTGAACTCAAGGCCTTTTTAGCAGTTTTCAGCAAATGAGAGTGAATTTGCTGCAGTGCAGCTCCATTTTACTAAAACATGTGGGAGCTACTATCTTTATTGTCTTTATTAGAATTTTATATAATCTCCTAAAAATGTAAGAACACTCTCTTCCTACCCATTAATGGGCTAATAGCTTAGACAGAATTTTTTTATGTCGAGTATCAAAATAATTGAATTTTTATTTGTTCATATTTCTCTCCCATGTTTAAATTTCATATTTGGAACCTGAAAAATTGAGTTTTCATTTGTAACTAATGATGTGATAAAACTCAGCAGGAAAAGTAAGCTTCACTTGAAAGGAGGCAGGAGAGGGACTGAGAGCACATGGCTTCTTAAAGCTGCAGGAGGCTATCAGGATTAAGGGTCAGTCATATTTCTGGCAGACACATTCATGAATTGCCATTTGGTATTTCTCAGTGTAACTCGGCCCAGCATTGAAAGTGGTAGAGACCCACGGCAAATAGTTACAGTGATTTCTACACATCCCTGAAGCTAGCCTCCCATTTCAGAAAAAGGCATTTTATCAGATGCTCCATAGAGGTTGGTTATTGGAGTCTCTGAGGATACAGGAAGAAAATTCTTAAGATCAGACAGTAGGGAAGAAAGACCTCAGATTCTGCACGTCCCTAGAGGGAGCATTCAGAACCCCTCTCAACCTGAAGGGTGAATTGGACTCTGGTGCAGGAGAAATCCTAATAGTGACAGGCATTTTTGCAAAATAAGGAAGTTCAGAATTACGGCAAAAAGCGGAATTATGCTCTTTTTATTTATTATATTTTATAGAAGCAAGATTTGTTTTAGTTATAAACTAATTTTGTATAAATATAATTGCATACTCTGTAATGTAGTAGATAAATGGAAGAAATTACAATGTTCTATATATTAGTTTATCATATATACATGTATAAAATATAACATTATTCTCTAATATATTATTTCTTAGCATGTGAGGTACTCTTGCGATACTTTAGCATACTGTGGTAACAAGGAAGAAAAAGTCTGCTCTGGCCTACTGCATCTTAGAAAGGTTTATTGATATTTTATTGCTACAACTATTATGGAAGCAGAGGCAGTAATTCCTCAACCCTCATTCCAAAAGGATTAAATACAACCAAGATTTCTTTAAGTCAAAATCTCCATATTCTGTTGCCCTCACAGAGGAGCATCCTTTCCTGCTTCACCTTACTTCCCACAACCCAGTCAGGAACTAAAGGGGCTATTCCTATGTAAAAAAATAAAAGGAGCCATGCTTGCCATGCTTTCTTGATGCTAACACTGGAAAAATATTTTCTTGGTTAAGGTCTCACGTAGCAGTTGATTGTTTTTATGGGCTTGTGGCAGGCTCTATAGACCAAACAATCAGGAAGTTTCCTGATATATTCAATTATCCTTACTTCTCAGCAGCAAGGGTGACATTTGAGGTTTTTTTTCTATGTCCTGTATCAGGGGAGCGAGTGAATATAAATATTAAATTTAAAATATGGAAAAGGTTAAGGGAAATTTTTTATGATAGGGGTAATTTCTCTGACTCAGAATATCTACCACTATTACCCTATTTCCCTTCTACCACTGTATTTTAGGAACACATAACTTGTTCCCTGAGTTTCACAGGTTTATTCAGTTGTGCCCCAGGATGCAGCATATGCAAAGTTTTACTCATGCCTGACATACTTAATCTAGATGATTTAGATAATAACATGCAAGCCTGGTGAAATTTAGATGAACATTTGGACTTTGAATTGATGTTATAATGGATTGAGACTTTGGAGACCTGGAATAGGATGAATGTATTTTGCATGTTGGATGGACATGAATCTTTGGAATCCAGAGGGCAGACGGCAATAAGCAGGATAATGGCTCCAATAATGTCCATGTCCCAATTCTCACATCTTAAAAATGTGTTACTTACTGGCAAAAGAGACTTTGCAGATGTGATTAAATGAAGGGCCTTTAGTGGGGGGAGATTACCCTGGATTATTTGGGTAGGCTCAAGGGGTTTTTAAATCAAAAAACTTTTCCTGGCTGGAGTAGGTAAAATATCAATATTATGAAAACATGGTTGGAGAGATACAATTTTGCTGGCTTTGAAGATGGGAGGAGGCCGTGAGCCAGACAGTGAATGGCCTCTAGAAACTGGAAAAGACAGTGAAATGGATTCTCCCCGAGTCTCCAGAAGGGAATGCCTTCATTGTAATTGAATGAGACTTTTGCCAGACTTCTAACCTACTGAACTTTCAGAGGATATATTTATGTTGTTTAAGACACCAAATTTGTGATAATTTATTTTAGCACTAGTGGAGAACTACTACAGATAATAAAATGAACTATTTGTAGAGATTATATGTATAATATGTGCAGACACTTGCCACGTATGATTATTTTCTTTTTTAGTTATTGACATTCCCTGACTCATCCCAGTGTAACTTTATTTTTCCTAATTCCCTCAGCAACATATGATTTTATCCTTCCCTAGACTCCATCTACTTTACTTATGATAAACTTTGAACAGGTCTTAACTTTCCCACTGAACTATATATTTGTTAATGACAGAGCTGAGGATTTTTCAACTTTGTATTTCCTTTAGCTTTTGGTAACTTATTGTTCACTCAATAAATATTTGGCAGAAATATATAATAGATTCTCTACAATCTATATGGCCTATTCATTAAACTACTAAAATAATCAATAAACTAGACTCTCTGTCACTGTACCCATCCATTATTTGTGGTAGGATGATAATTTGCTTATAACACTCATATGAGTGTTCTCAGAGGAAAGCTGCTTAACGTTTTACTCCTGTCCATCACTGCTGCCATTGCTGGTTATTGCTATCATCAGTGCTTCTTTGTTTTAGAATCAGAAAATATTGTTGGTTCTAAACTTATTGGCTTCAATTTTATAATTTCTCTTTTTAAGAATAACAGCATTGTTTTTACTGGAAAAATATGCATAAGCATTGTAAAACATTTAACAAAATAAAAAATACAAATAACACAATTAAAAATCATCCCTATAATCATAATGAAGAAACATCCATCATTATCATTTGGTGAACATCATTTCAGGGAACACAGGGATATCAAGAAAACCAGATAAAATGATTTTATGAGGAGACCATATTATGCATTATAAAAATACCAGCATTATTACTAGTATTTTATACCATATATTTATATAATTAAGTTATATGCTCCAAACAGAAAAATTGGAGTACAATTAAGATGAGTATTAAATTTGTCATTTTTGCTTTTGACTGTGGAATCATTTCACCATCTCTGAATCCATGTGAATTTGAAGTGTCCCAAGGATGCCTCTTTGCTTATCTTGCTCCATGCATTTGCTGTCAAGTAAAGTGTGTAAAACAACTCTTCAGGGCTAATGTACTCTTTATCTCCTCACACTGTATTTGATTTAAACTTTACTTAAACTTTACTTATGCGAGTAGAAAAAGTCAACAGTTCTGGAATGAGTATACTTTACTATTTTGCTACTGGAAACAACCTATTGCTGTTACTTCAGTGCCTGCTGGTGAACTCTCAAAGACTGAAGTGCTGAGAAAGGATAAATGATTTCCCATTGGCACTAAGGCCACTAGACAGTATGAATCACCATGACTCAGAACACTCTCTGATGCTCTTGGCTTCAGGAGATTAACTCTCTCACTCATCTGCCATCAGCCAGCAAGGGTGAAGAATACGTCCATCCTTCTCAGTCCCATGCTTGAGAGCAAAATATCCCTGAAAGGTTCATGCAGTTAGATTTCCTTCCTGAAAAGAGTATAATCCCATGTCTATTTACTCTCTTAGTCATATATATATATATATATAGAGAGAGAGAGAGAGAGACAGAGACAGAGAGAGACAGAGAGACAGAGAGAAAGAGAAGACAGTGAGATAAACAGAGACAGAGAGAAAGAGAGAGAGCCTAAGATATGTCTGGTATTATCGTGGATTCTTGTGATCTGGGAGAAAAACAAAGATATGAAAACGCTTGCCATTATGGAGCTTACAAATCTAATGAATAAGCAAGATAAATAAATTATTGTCTATATGAGATAGTAAGAAATAATAAAAGATCAATGAAACAAGGAGTTAAAATAAAACAAGGAAAAGAGGTAAGTAGCTTAAGGGAGGTTGTATTGTTTTTAATAAGGTGGCTAAAGATTAAACTATTTAGTAGACCCCACAAATAAGATTTATATAAACCAATTAATTAATCTTAAAAGTAGCTCAAGTAGTAAATGGTTTGTTTCTAGAGAAAATTTTTCAATATCTTCTTAGGATTTTAAGAGGTTTAATACCAGACCATATTTATTTGTTTCCCGGGATGAAATTTCCAAGAAAAGCCTTAAGGAAGTTTTTCCACCTACTCAATCTGAATAGAGTGTGTGTGTGTGTGTATGTGTGTGTGTGTGTGTGTGTGTGTGTATACACACATATACATTTAATATTTACAACACATTTAATATTTATATTTATTCTCTAGATAAACATATATATTTAGTATATAGAATATACTTTAGCAGAGAAAGAAAGAGCGAATGCCTAGAAATCATTTTCACATGCCCACAATTCAAAGAATTGAAGCCATCAGATCACAGAATGTTACTAAGTAGCCAGAGAGCCTGAGTTTGAAGGTCTTTTCTATGCTAGCTGCAATAAAAATCTAACAGCATTTGGCTCAAAGGAGGTGGATCCTCATGTTTGTTGGATCTGATGCTACAGTTAGCAAACACGCAGATTACAGAGTAACAACAAGAGCACTTTTAGTACTCTCAGGTTTTTTGGAGTAAGGCATGAGGATAAAATTTGAGATGTATTTATAAGAAGAGCTTAAGAGTATACTTCATTGGACCATCTTAGCTGAATTCTTTCCTTTCTCAAAACAAACTGGAAAACATTGTTTAAAAAGGTAGTATGGTTGCTGATCTCTGATCAGTTTTCTTTGTATAATAATTCATTGTCAACATTTAGTGAACACTTTAGTTACCTCTAGGAGAAATATGAAGGCAAAAGTAAACTCATCCATTACACTTTAGAAATTTACAAGAGAATTGGGGAGAATGATAAACATAAGAAAAAATTTTAAGTACAAATATAAAGTGAATAAAATAAAGCCAACATCTCAGATGTACTGGGTTTCAGAAACAAATATAAATCCCATTAGACATTTTGTTAAAACAAGATATGTACAAAGTATCTTTTTATGTGAACTATGTACCAATCATAATTTTATGGCAGTTAAAATTTCCAGATCTCTACTTTCCTGTAATGAGTGATATATTTTAAGAATTGACAGGATTGGGGCACCTGGGTGGCTCAGTGGGTTAAGCCGATGCCTTTGGCTCAGGTCATGATCTCAGGGTCCTGGGATCGAGTCTCCCATCAGGCTCTCTGCTCAGTGGGGAGCCTGCTTCCCTCTCTCTCTCTGCCTGCCTGTCTACTGTGATCTCTCTCTGTCAAGTAAATAAATAAAATATTAAAAAAAAAAAAGAATTGACAGGATTTTCTTTTTGTTTAGTCTAGACTGTGATTTTGCTTGGTTAATCTGTTTTATTAAGTGCATTTTATCATGCTTATTGGTTAGGAGTTGAAATTTCAATTTTATGTGTACTTTGCTGCAATACTATAATTTCTGTCTGCTTTGAGTAATTAAAACAGTGTTATGTTGGTAATACCTTTAGATGGGCTGAAGGATTTCCAAAAATGCCAAACCAAGGAGCAGTATGTCACGTGGAGTAAGTGGGGATAATCTAGAAACCCTATAAAAATATAAGTACATTCTGAAGTAGAAATAAACAAATATTGCCCCCCTGGAGACCTATAATCTCCACGGAGTTTAATGTTTTAGATTGGAGACACTAGCCCCCACCAAGCCTAAGGCACATTTTACTAGAAATAGAAAACCCAAGTGTTAAACAGAATTTAAAGTAGTAGCACATTACTCAGTTTGGGTAAACATGAAGTTGATACTTTGGAAAATATAGTAAATGATATGTATGTTTAATTTCATTTTCCAAAAATGTTCATTGTTATCACATAGAAATGCAATTTTTAAAAAATTTTTCCAGATTTATTGAGATATAACTGACATGTAATTTTGTGTGCATGTAGGTCATACATTTTGATTATTTTTGAACAAAATTCTCCATCATTGCCATCTATTTTTTTTAATTTCTTTTCAGCATAACAGTATGCATTGTTTTTGCACCACACCCAGTGCTCCACGCAATACGTGCCCTCCCTAATACCCACCACCTGGCTCCCCCAACCTCCCACCCCCCGCCCTTTCAAAACCCCTCAGGTTGTTTTTCAGAGTCCATAGTCTCTCATGGTTCACCTCCCTTTCCAATTTCCCTCAAATCCCTTCTCCTCTGCATCTCCCCATGTCCTCCATGTTATTTGTTATGCTCCACAAGTAAGTGAAAGCATATGATAATTGACTCTCTCTGCTAGACTTATTTCACTTAGCATAATCTCTTCCAGTACCATCCATGTTGCTACAAAAGTTGGGTATTCATCCTTTCTGATGGAGGCATAATACTCCATTGTGTATATGGACCACATCTTCCTTATCCATTCATCTGTTGAAGGGCATCTTGTTTCTTTCCACAGTTTGGTGACCATGGCCATTGCTGCTATAAACATTGGGGTACAGATGGCACTTCTTTTCACTACATCTGTATCTTTGGGGTAAATACCCAGTAGTGCAATTGCAGGGTCATAGGGAAGCTCTATTTTTAACTTCTTGAGGAATATCCACACTGTTCTCCAAAGTGGCTGCACCAACTTGCATTACCACCAACAGTAGAAGAGGGTTCCCCTTTCTCCACATCCTCTCCAACACACATTGTTCCCTGTCTTGCTCATTTTGGCCATTCTGACTGGTATAAGGTGGTATCTCAATGTGATTTTAATTTGAATCTCCCTGATGGCTAGTGATGATGAACATTTTTTCATGTGTCTGATAGCCACTTGTATGTCTTCATTGGAGAAGTGTCTGTTCATATCTTCTCCCCTTTTTTTTGATATGATTATCTGTTTTGTGTTTGTTGAGTTTGAGAAGTTCTTTATAGATCCTGGATATCAACCTTTTGTCTGTACTGTCATTTGCAAATATCTTCTCCCATTCCGTGGGTGGCCTCTTTGTTTTGTTGACTATTTCCTTTGCTGTGCAGAAGATTTTGATCTTGATGAAGTCCCAAAAGTTCATTTTTGCTTTTGTTTCCTTTGCTTTGGAGACATATCTTGAAAGAAGTTGCTGTGGCTGATATCAAAGAGGTTACTGCCTATGTTCTCCTCTAGGATTCTGATGGGTTCCTGTGTCACGTTGAGGTCTTTTATTCATTTCGAGTTTATCTTTGTGTATGGTGTAAGAGAATGGTCGAGTTTCATTCTTCTACATATAGCTGTCCAATTTTCCCAGCACCATTTGTTGAAGAGACTGTCTTTTTTCCACTGTATATTTTTTCCTGCTTTGTCGAAGATTATTTGAACATAGAGTTGAGGGTCCATATCTGGGCTCTCTACTCTGTTCCATTGGTCTATGTGTCTGTTTTTATGCCAGTACCATGTTGTCTTGGTGATCACAGCTTTGTAGTAAAGCTTGAAATTAGGTAACGTGGGACGCCTGTGTGGCTCAGTTGGTTAAGTGGCTGCCTTCGGCTCAGGTCATGATCCCAGGGTCCTGGGATCAAGTCCCACATCGGGCTCCTTGCTTGGCAGGGAGCCTGCTTCTCCCTCTGCCTCTGCCTGCCACTCTGTCTGCCTATGCTCGCTCTCTCGCTCTCTCTCTCTGACAAATAAATAAATAAAATCTTTTTTTAAAAAAGAAATTAGGTAACATGATGCTGCCAGTTTTATTTTTGTTTTTCAACATTTCCTTAGTGATTCGGGGTCTCTTCTGATTCCATACAAATTTTAGGATTATTTGCTCCAGCTCTTTGAAAAATACCGGAGGAATTTTGATCGGATTGGCATTAAAAGTATAGATTGCTCTAGGCAGTATAGACATTTTAACAATGTTTATTCTTCCTATCCAAGAGCATGGAATGGTCTTCCATCTTTTTGTGTCTTCTTCAATTTCTTTCATGAGTGTTCTGTAGTTCCTCGAGTACAGATCCTTTACCTCTTTGGTTAGGTTTATTCCCAG
>PISX010033887.1:0-14616 GCA_004024625.1 Mellivora capensis | reverse complement strand
GTTTTTTCTAACAGATCAAAATATACCCTAAATCTAGTGCATGGCTTTGTTCTAGTCTCCAGCCTGATCACATTCTCTCCTCCTTTTTTTTTCTTTCTTTTTTCAACCAACTTCTTATGAATTCCATTTTTAGAATCTTTAATTTTCATCTTTACAGCCATATCCCATCCCTTCATCGTGTTTACCCTTATTTTTGTATATATATGTTTTTCTTTCTTTAGAATTTTGGGAGGCAGTCTCTTCTAACAGACCAAAATACACCCCAAATCAAGTGTGTGGCTCTATTGTATTCACCACTCTAACTATATTATATATATATATATACATATATATATATATATACACACACACACATACATAATATATATATACACACACATGATCTCAAGTTATAGATTATTAATCAAAAATAATTTCATTATTTATATTTATATTTAAGAAAATGAATTATATATTAAGAAAAAGAAAACATTTATATTATAAGAAAATGAGGACAATGTTATCAATAAATAATTTTGGAAACAGAAAAAACATACCATATATGGCACTTTAATGGGACTGCCAACTTTACAAGACTATTTTATAGAGATGTTTTCAATATTTGTGATATTATCTTATTTTCATATTTTGAGTAGCACAAGAATATTTTATATACAAATACAAAAGACAACATAATCTTATCAGTGATAATTTATCCTTATAGGGCAATGTATATAAATATTGTAATTGAACATGCTAGACTTAATATCCTGGATTCCTGAAATCCACTCTAAAAGTCTAGTTATATGTCTATTAAAAATAATAATCTTGCATCAAAAAATACCAATATTTTCCATATCCTGTGATGAGAGCACACTTTGCTTCTATTCAACACACTGCTCTTATATCTGCTGTAACTATAAATATGTGTCAGGCAGAATCTTGGAAGTATCCTTTTAGTCAAATAATATGCCACAAATGATGTACTATAACTAGTAGTTTTACAGTAAATTTCTATTTGTAGAGTTCTGATTTCTATGCATTTTTAAAAAGAAAAAATAAATAAAAAATATCTGTGCCTGAAAAAGTTTTTAAAAATAATCAGTTATTATTTGTGTAGGGGGAATTGTAGGTATTTAACAACAAAGAAAATAACCTATAGTTATTTTTAAATAAAAAAATACTTTATCAAAATATCAATGTTATACATACATCCAAATATAATTTTCCTACAATAACACAAGACACATTACTACTGCTATAACATTTTTCATCCTGCTTAATTAAGAATGAGAGGTACTCTTTACTAGAAGCTCAGAATAACAGTGGTGCTTAGCATCCTTGAGTCTCCTATATAGTTATGATCAAAGTCTGGCAATTCTGAACAATTTCCCAAAATTCTCAATGTAAATTTAATCGCATGTGTTTCCTAATCTCTACATTAACTAACATAAGAGGAAGTTTGATATCTTCACATATCCATGGTTTTTCCTTATGATTCTAGACTACTCAAATACCATCCGTGAACTCCCATATATTGTTTTTTTTTTAGATTTCAATAAAATAAAACTATAATTTCAAAGAAGAAAAATTGCATTATCATATATATTGACAAAGTTCAATACCTATTCATGATAGAAAAAAGAAATCTCAATAAACAAGAAATAGAGGGGACTTCCACAATTGGCTAAAGGTCCTCTTCAAAAACCTACAACTAACTAATAGTAAAAGACTGGATGCTTTCCCTTAAGATCAGGAAGAAGGCAAGGGTATACACTCTCATGATTCTATTCAACATAGTACATGAAGTTCTAGCCAGTTCAATAAGCAAGGAACATATATTTAAAAGAGATGATAGATAAATAGATGATATACAGATAGACAGACTGATAGATGATAGATAGCAGAGGACAGATAGATGATAGAGAGAGAGAGACTACCAAAGGAAAAAAAGAAAAAGCTCTCTCTTTTCACAGATGACATCATTGTCTACACACAAAATCTTAAGGAATTTACGTAAAGTTCTAAAACTAATAAATGAGTTCAGCAAGTTTTTTGGGTATAAGTTAGATACATAAAAATAATATTTCTGTATAATAACAATAAAAGGTAAGATGAAAACACAGTACTTCTCCCAAATGAATAAAATATTTTGATATAAGTCTAGTAAAAGATGTATAGGATCTCTATCTTGAAAATTATTTTTAAAAAAGTCAATGACTACATAAATAATTTGAAAGGCTTACCATATTCATGGTATGGTAGATCCAGTACAGTAAAAATATCAGTACGTCCCAAAATGAACTGTATTTTTAACATGATTCTTATTAAAATTCCAGAAAATATTTTATTGTCTTTTATAAGTTTATTTGAAAACTTATATGGAAAAATACAGGACCTAGAATAGCTAAAATAATTTTGAAAAAGGGAAGTAAAATGAGAAGATTCACTCTACCTATTATTAAGGCTTACTACATTACTGAACTAATCAAGAAAACATATTAGTGGGTGGATAGATAGGTAGATCAATGTAACAGAGTAGACAACCCCAAAATAGATGCACAAAAATATCCCAATTTAATTTTTATAAAGGTACAGAAAAGAGAACCTCAACCTAAACCTCACACCTTATAAAAAAGTTAGCAATAAGTACAGATTTACTGTAAAACTCATTATACATTTTTAGAAAAAAAAATTAGAACATGGGAAAATATCTTCATGACCTAGGACTGGGTGAAATTATTAGAGTTGACACCAAAAACATAGTCTATAAAAGGAAAAACTGATAAACTGGATGTCCTGAAATTTAAAAGCTTGAAAAAAAGCTACAGAATAGAAGAAAACATTTGTAAACTTGAGTGTACTGTTTATAAAAAACAAAGACCAACATCTTTTAAAAAAAGGTGATCTGATTAGACATGAGTAAACATTTTACTGAGAAGAATGTATTGATGGTATATAAGCACATAAAAATGTGTTGAATATAATTATTAGAGAAATGGAAATTAAAAGCACAAATGTCCATACACATGTATCAAAATAGCAAAAGTAAAAAATAGTAATAACAGCAAATACTGGTCCAAATGTGAAGAAACTTGATCACTCACATATTGCTGGTGGAAAAGTAAATGGTATAACCACTCTAGCAAAGATTCTATCAGGTTCTTACAAAATCAAACATGCACTTCTCATGTGAACCATAAATTGCACTTTTTTTTTAAATTAACACATAATTTGCCCCAGGAGTACAGGTCTGTGAATCATCAGGTTTTACACATTTCACAGCACTCACCATAGCACATACCCTCCCCAATGTCCATAACCTAGCCACCCTATCCCTACCCCGCCCCCCGCAGCAACCCTCAGTTTGTTTCATGAGATTACGAGTCTCTTATGGTTTGTCTCCCTCCCAATCCCATCTTGTTTCATTTTTTCCCTCCCTCCCCCGCCACAACTCCTCTACCCTGCCTCTCAAATTCTTCATATCCGAGAGATCATATGATAATTGTCTTTGATTGACTTATTTCACTTAGCATAATACCTTCTAGCTCCATCCATGTCATTGCAAATGGCAAGAATTCAGGCTTTTTGATAGCTACATAGTATTCCATTGTATATTTATACCATGTATTCTTTATCCATTCATCTGTTGATAGACATCTAGGTTCTTTCCATAGTTTGGCTAGTGGATATTATTGCTATGAACATTTGGGTGCATATACACCTTCAGATCATTACATTTATTTCTTTAGGGTAAATACCCAGTGGTGCAATTGCTGGGTCATAGGGTAGCTCTATTTTCAACTTTCTGAGCAACCTCCATACTGTTTTCCAGAGTGGCTGTACCAGCTTGCATTCCCACAAGCAGTGTAGGAGGGTTCCCCTTTCTCCGTATCCTTGCCAACACCTGTCATTTCTCGACTTGTAGTTTTAGCCATTATGACTAAAATCAGATCATATCAAAATGGGTAGTAAGGCATGGATATCATCTTGCCAAAAACTGTCCTGCCATGGCATCCCACAATAGGGATGGATCTCACCCATCTAGTGTTTCTCCTGGAGAAGCAAGGGGTTGGTGCTCCCATATTAGTCATCTCAATCCTTGAGATCTGCACTGGAAACACAAACTCCCAAAATGTATGGCTTAGAAAACCAAATAGATGCTCAAGGGACCCAAACTGCTATACAAACTTGAGATTCACATTTTAACCACATTATGGTCTCACTCAACCAAAATCCAGCAAAACCAACCAAACAAAAAAAATCCCCTAACAGCTTGGGAAGCATTATGAATATATGTGAAGAAGATTCATTTGCTAATTCAAGAGTCTCTTGTGGAGGAGAGTTCCCTGGAGACAGAGGCACTGGCAGATACCATTTTTGCAATCTGTGCCTATCCTGTTAGCACAAGAGGAAGTTCAGACATAGCCCATTCCCTCCACCTTGCCAAGACAGAAAAGGCCAGCATTCAGTTACTGTTCTACTGCCTTACAGAAGTCTGGTTGTGCAGGCAGTTGTAGCACTCTCCCTCTAGCTGGCTTGAGCAAGTGAACATGAACAGTCACAGCATTCTCATGCTCACTAGATAAAATCAGTAGTATGGACAATTATGACACTCCTCTGCTATCTGGCTGGGGGTGGTGGGAGCAAGGGGCTGTGGTACTCTCCTACTTTGAAGCTAAAGCCAGCATACACAAACAGACAAGGACTCTCAGTTGCATCCTAACCTATGGAAATGTGCAGTTAAGATACATCATCACTGCCTTCCTTAAGCCAGCAAATATGCTCCAATCCCTACACTCTCCAGCTGTATATCTAAATCCAGTAGGTGTGGATAATTCACAAAAGGAATTCCCTTGGATCTACCTGACTCTGGTGACCAAGGAGGCTGGCACCCTAATATCAATGGTAATATGACAATTGGAAACACAGTTCTTGGTTTGTCACCACCCCTAGGTTAATACACAGACAATAGACTGAAACACAACCCCAGTCTTCCTGTGGAAAAAGTCTATTTGTGAAATATGGAACTTCAGCCGGAGGGACAGTTTTCAAATCTCTTCCATACAATGAGGCTAAGGAATCACTCCAGGGAATGTAAGCACATCCTTGGGCACATTCTTGGCCTCACTACTGCTCAAAGAGACCTCCCAGAAAGGAGCATATGCACTTATCTGCAACCTCAATTTTTGCAACTATCATCCAAAGGATACTTCCAGATCTTCTGGACGGGACACCAGCAGGGGTTATAACTGCATTCCCATAGGACTGTACACATATGTTCACATTTTACATATTTACATATTTGCCTAAGGGTCTGGTTTCCAATTAACCTGAAAGTAGGCACTAAATGAGATTCCTCCCATTGAATACTAAGAGGTCTTGGTGCACACTCAAAAATAGGGATTAATCAAGAATAAATCAGGTGGTTAGACAATCACAAAGGTTTGAGAGATAGTCAATAGTTAGGGTAAAGTTAAAAAAGAAAGTTGATCATGTGCACAAAGTCACTCCTTCAAGACGGAGAGAAGTAGCTAGAAATACGGCTGCCTGGGTGGCTCAGTTTAAGCATCTGCCATGGCTCAGTTCATGATCCCAGGGTCCTGGCATTGAGCCCCACATCAGGGTCCCTACTCAGCAGGAAGACTTTGTCTCCCTCTCTCACTCCTCTTGCTTGTGTTCCCTCTCTCACTGTGTCTCTCTGTGTCATAAAAATAAATAAAATCTTTTAAAAGTAGTACATAGAAATAAACATAAAGAGTCAAGCAAAATTAGGAAACAGAGAACTATAACCCAAAACAAGGAACAAGAAAAAATAAAACCACAGGAAAAGACTCCTAAGTAATATGAAGATAAGTAACCTACCAGATAAGGGATTCAAAATAATGGTCATAAAATGCTCACTGAACTTGGGAGATGAATGAACATAGTGAGAAAATCAACAATAACAACAAAAAAGAGAAAATCTAAGAATACTAAATAAAAGTCACAGAGTGAAGCATAAAATAATTTAAAAAAATTCACAAGAGGTTTTAACAACAGACTGGGTGAAATAGAAGAATGGATTAGCAAGCTGGAAGACAAAAGCAATGTAACTCATCCAGACTGACCAGCAAAAAGGAAAAAAAAACCCAAAACTTTAAAAAATGAAAAAAATTTGAGACCTTTAAGACAACATGAAGCAGAATAACATTTGAATTATTGGTGCTCCAGAAGGAGAACAGAGAGACCAAGGGACAGAAAACTCGTTTGAGAATATAACAAGTGAAATTTTTCATAACCAAGGGGAAGGAAACAGACATCAAGGTCCAAGAAGCTCAGAGAGTTCCAAATAAGATGAACCTAAAGCAATCCACACCAAGACACATCATAATTAAAATGATCTAGCAATTGTACTATTAGGTGTTTACCTAAAGAATACAAAAATCTAATTCAAAGGGATAAATGTAGTCCAATGTTTATAGTAGCATTATTTACAATAGCAAAACTATTGAAACAGCCCATGTCCATCAACTGATGAATGTATAAAGAAGATGTAGTATACATATAGCATGGAATATTATCCAGCCATAAAAGAATGAAATCTTGTAACCTGCAACAACATGGATGGAGTTAGAGAGTATTGTGTTTAGTGAAATAAGGCAGTCAAAGAAAGAGAAATACCATATGATTTCACTCATATGTGGAATTTAAGAAACAAAACAAATGACTATAGGGGAAAAAAGAAGCATACCAAGAGAAAGGCTCTAAAATATAGAGTACACACTAATGGTTTTCAGAGGAGAGGTCAGTTGGAAGATGGGCTAAATTGGTGACAGGGATTAAGGAGTGCACTAGCTGTGATGAGCCCTGGGTATTGTAGTTAAGTGTTGAATCATTTAATTATACACCTGAAACTAATAATATAATAATAATATTATATATAATAAATATATATTATATAATAATATTATTAATAATATGTTAACTAACTGGAATTTGAATAACTTAAAAGAAAACTAAAAACAAAAACAAAAATAAAATGTCAAAAGTTAAAGAAGAGAATCTTAAAAGCAAGAGAGAAACAAATTGTATGTATATAGAAAACCTCACTATGCTATCCATGATTTCTATCATGATTTCTTTTTCAGACCATGAGGAAGGGCATGACATTCAAAGTGCTGAAAGGAAAAAATATTTCCATCCAAGAATACTCTTGCCAGCAAGATTAACAACCAGAATTTAAGAAATGGTAAAGAGTCTTTAAGACAAGGAAAAGCTAAAGGAGTTTGTGATTACCAAACAAGCCTTACAAGAAATGTTAAAGGGACTTATTAAAGCTGAAAATAAATAATACCATTTAATAACAGAAAAACATAAGAAGTAAAAATCTCATGCAAAAATAAATAAAGGTAGTCAACTAACAGTTATAAAGCTGTTTTATGAATGTCAAAAGATAAAAGTAGCAAAATTAACTAAAGCTGCAATAATTAGTTAAGGGATATGTAGAATAAAAAAGAAGTAAAATGTGACATCAATAATATAAAATGTGGGGAGCAAAAATTCAAAGTTTTAGAATGTATTCAAATTTAAGTTGCTATACATAGGAAGATATATGTAAACATTATGGTAACCAGAAGGCAAAAATTTATACTAAACACACAAAAGAAAATGAGAAAGAAATGTAAACATACACTTAAGAAAGTTATCAAAACACCAAGGGAGAATAGAAAGTAAAGGAGACAAACTACAATAACAGCCAGAAAACAATGAATGAAATAGGAATAAGTACATATGTGTCAATAGTTACATTATATGTAAATAGCCTAAATCCTTTAATCAAAAGTCAGAGAGTGACTGAATGGATAAAATAACAAAACACATCTATACATTGCCTACAAGGGATTTCTTTCAGAAGTAAGGACACTCACATACTGAAAATGTAGGAATGGAAAAAGATAGCAAAAAAAGCTGGTATAGCTATATTCATATCAGACAAATAGTCTTTTTTATTTTTTAATTTTAATTCCACTGTAATTAACTTAGTGTTATATTACTTTCAGCTGTACAACAGAGTGATTCAACAGTATGTTGTTAATACTCATTAAGATATGTATATCTTATGTTACTCAGTGGTCATTAAGATAAGCATAGTCTTAACAGACAAATAGACTTTTTTAAATTTTTTTTAAAGATTTTATTTATTTACTTGACAGAGAGAGATCACAAGTAGACAGAGAGGCAGGCAGAGAGAGAGAGAGGGAAGCAGGTTCCCTGCTGAGCAGAGAGCCCGATGTGGAACTCGATCCCAGGACCCTGAGATCATGACCTGAACGGAAGGCAGCGGCTTAACCCACTGAGCCACCCAGGCGCCCCGACAAATAGACTTTAAACAACGGCTATAACAAAAGACAAAGAAAGACACTATAGAATGATAAAGGGGCCAATCAAGAAAGAAGATATAATATCTATAAATATATATGCAACTAATATAGAAACACCAAAATACATAAAAATATTAATGGAACTAAAAGGAGAAACTGGCAGAAATACAATAAGTGTAGGACACTCTAACATCCCACTAAAATCAATGAATACATCATCTAGACAGAAAATTAAAAAAGGGAATCAGCATTAAACATCACATAGAGCAGATAGATGGACTTAAAAGATGTAGGGAGAATATTCCACCCAAAAGGAGAAAAATAAACATTTTTGTCAAGTACATATGGAATATTCTTCAAGATAGAGTACATGTTATGCCATGAAACAAGACTCAAAAATTCAAGAAAATGGAAATCACATTAAGCATCTGCTCTCACCACAATGGTGTGAAACCAGAAATCAATCCCAAGAAAACTAGAAAAAACAGAAATACATGGAGATTAAATAAGTGTTGCTGAACAACTACTGGGTCATAGAAGAAATCAGAGGAGAAATTTTAAAAATCCTGAGACAAATAAAAACAGAAATACAGCTTACCAAAATGTGTGGGATGGTACATAAAACAGTTATAAGAGGGAAGTTAATAGCAATACAGGTCTATCACAAGAAACAAGAGAAATCTCAAGTAAATAATTTAGCTTTACACATAAAGGAATTAGAAAAAGAACAGAGTAAGGCCAAAGTTAGTAGAAGGAAGGAAATAATAGAGATCAGAGCTAAAATAAACGAACTAAAGACTAAAATGGCAATAGAAAATATTAATAAAACTAAGAGCTAGTTCTTTGAAAAGATAAACAAAATTGACAAATGTTTAGTTAGGCTCACCAAGAAAAAAAGAGTGCTCAAGTAAATAAAATTAGATATGAAAGAGAAATTACAACTCCTATCATAGAAATACAAAGAATCATAAGAGACTATGATGACCAATTTTATACTAGTAAATTGGGCAACTTAGAAGAAATGGATAAATTCTTAGAAACTTATAATCTGTTAATACTAATTCATAAAAAAACATAAAATCTATGGGTGTCTGGGTGACTTAATCGGTTAAGTGTCTGACTCTTAACTCTTGGTTTAAGTTCAGACTTTTGACTCTTGTTCTTTGTGTCACAAGATCAAGCCCCACGTCCAGTTCCATGCTGAGCATGGAGTCTGCTTGAGATTCTTTCTTTCTCCTCCCACTGCTTGTGTGTTCTCTTCTCTCTCTTTCCTTTCTCAGTTTCTCTTTCAAATAAATGAATAAATAAATAAAATTGAAATCTGGATAGATCAGTTACTAATAAGAAATTGATTCAGTGATTAAAAAACTCAGTAAACAAAAGTTTGGGACCAGATATCTTCAATGGTAAATTCTACCAAATGTTCAAAGAAGATTTAATACTTATCCTTTTCAAACTCTTCCAAAAAATTGGAGAGGAAAAGACACTTTCAAACTCATTTTACAAAGCCAGCATTACCCTGATACTAAAACCAGACAAGAACATGACAAGAAAATAAATGTATTGCCAATATCCCTGATGAATATAGATGTAAAAATCCTCAATAAAATATTGGCAAATTGAATTCAACAATACATTAAAAGAATTATATACCATAATCAAGTGGAACGTATTCCAGTGATGCAGGGACAGGTCACCATCAGTGAATCAATTAAGGGGATACACCAAATTAACAAAATAAAAGAAAAAAAGATATGACCATCTTAATGGATGCAGAAAAAGTTGACAAAATTCATCATCCATTTATGATAAAAACTCTCAACAACGTGTATATAGATGGTACATTCCCCAATATAATAAATTCCATATATGACAAATCTACAGCTAATATCATACTCAATGATGGGAAGCTGAAAATTTTACCTCTAAGACCAAGAACAGGACAATTTTTAGTTAACATAGTATTGGAAGTTTTAGCCACAACAATTAGATAACAAAAACAAATAAAAGACATAGAAAGTGGAAAGGAAGGAGTAAAACTAACTATTTGCAGATGATAGGATATTATATATAGAAATCCCTGGGGCACCTGGGTGGCTCAGTCAGTTAAGCATCCGACTCTTAATTTCTGCTCAGTTCATGACTGCAGGGTCCTGGGATGAAGCTCCATGTTGGGCTCCATGTTCAGTGCAGAGTCTGCTTGTTCCTCTCCCTCTGCTCCTACCCCCACTTGCAAACACTCTCCCTTTTTTCTAAAATAAATAAATCTTTAAAAAAGAGTAAACCCTAAAGACTCTACCAGAAAACTGTTAGAGCTAAATTCAGTAAAGTTGTAGGATAAAAAAATATATATATAAAAACACCTGTTGTGTTTTCTACATGCTAATATACCATCAGAAAGAGAAATTAAAAGAAAATTCCACTGACAATTGCATCAAAAAGAATAAAATACCTAGAGATAAAATTTAACCAAGGAGGTGAAAGACCTGTATGCTAAAAAAAAAACTATAGGACATTGATGAATGAAATTGAAGATGACACAAATAAATGGAAAGATATTCTGTGCTCATGCAGTGGAAGAATTAATATTGTTAAAATATCAATACTACCCAAAGCAATCTGCAGATTAAATTCAATCCCTACCAAATCTCCAAAGACATTCATCTCCAAAATGGAAACAAAAATTATTTTAAAATTTGTATGGAATCACAGATGACAGTGAACTGACAAAACCATCCTCAAAAAGAAAAACAAGACTGGAGATACCATATTTTCTATTTTCAAACTAGACTACAGAGCTATAGCAAATAAAACAGTGTGGTATAAAAATCAAGATAGGCATATAAACCAACTGAACAGAAAAAGAAGCCTATGCATATATGGTCAATTAATTTACAATGAAGGAGACAAAAATATACATTAGGAAAGTACAATGTCTTCAAAATATAATGTTGGGAAAACTAACAGCTACATGCAAAAAATAAAACTGGACCACCATCTTAACATGTACAAAAATTAACTCAAAATATAGTAAAGACTTGAATGTAATATCTGAAATCATAAAATTCCTAGAAGGAAACATATGTGATAAGCTCCTTGACACAGTCTTAAAGATATTTTTGGAATCTGACATCAAAGGCAAGAGAAACAAAAGTAAAAAGAAAAAAATGGAACTTCATCAAACTAAAAAGCTTTTGCACAGTGAAGGAAACAATTGCAAAATAAAAAGATACAAAATAAAAAATAAAAAACCTACTGAAAAAAGATATTTCCAAATCATATGTACAATAAGGGGCTCAGATCCAAAATATATAAAGAGCACATGCAACAGAAAAATTCTGATTAAAAAAAGGAAAAAAGATCTGAATACATTTTTCCAAAAAATATATAGAGATGGCCAACAGGCACATGAAAAGATGGTCAACATCACTACTCATCAGGATAAAACAAATCAAGACTACAGTGACGTATCACCTTACAGTTGTCACAATGGCTAGAAGCAAAAAGACAAGAAATAAGAAGTGTTGGTGAGGATATGGAGAAAAGGACTATCTTGTGCACTATTGGTAGGAATATAAATTGGTGCAATCCCTATGAAAAATAGTATGGAGTTTCCTCAAAGTATTAAAGATACACTGAAAAAATAAAATAAAATTTAAAAACATTAAAGATAGAACTACCATATGATCTAGTAATTCCACTATTGGATATCCATCTGAAGAAAATAAAAACACTAATTCAAAAAGGTATGTATACCACTCTGTTGATTGCAGCATTAACCAAGATACGTAAGCAACCCAAATGTCCATCCATAAATGAATAGATAAAGATGTGGTATATATATATATACACAATGCATTACTACTTAACCCCCCAAAATAATGAAATCTTGGTACTTGTGACAACGTGGATGAAACTTAAGGTTATTATACAAATGAAATAAGTAAGAGAGAGAAAAACAAATACCATATAGCTTCACCTTTATAATTCTAAAGAGCAAAGCAATCAAAATAAAACCCAGACTTACAGTCGCAGAGAACAGATCAGTGGTTGTCAGAGGGAAAGGGTTTGGGTAGAGCAAAAGAGGTGAAGGATATTAAAAGTACAAGCATAGAGGTATAAAATAAGTCATGGGGATATAATGCACAGCATGAGGAATATAGTCAATAATGTATTGAAGATGATGGACTATAGGTTTATTGTGATCATATCACAATGTGTACAATGTTAAATTATTATGTTATACACCTGAAACTAATATAATTTTATGTCAAACATACCTGAATAAAAATTAAATGAACATACATTATAAAATAAAAAAGAATTGGCTAATCAATTTGTCATTTCAAAGTTTTGTTTTCTTTTTAATTCAACAAGTAAGTTTGAATGTCATTTATATGTAGCACACTGATTTACAATTGCTACTTTAAATCTCAGATGCCTTATAGTTTCTGGAACATGTGCACTTGTACTTCCAAATTGACTAGCAGCCTCTGAATGAAATCATCTTTGTTCTCCCTTTATTGTATGCATATATAAGTGCAAATGCTTATATGTATGTATATATGCATATGGATGTAAGCTTGTACATCACTATAACCATGCTTTCCTGGTATAGACTTCTTGTTTGGTTCGTCCAAACCTCTCACACTTATACTTTGATTATAAATGTAAACAGATGGTATAGGAAATATAAAAGCTCAGTTATGTTTCTTTGTGAAGCAGGAAAAACTGAAAGCTCAGAATTCTGAATTGTTAGAATTCAAAAGATCTAATTAAAAAATCACCTCTCATTTTAGTAGAATGTTGTGCTTAAAACACATACATATCTTCTCATACAAGGATTAATGACAGGTTATAACAACCAAAAAGCAAAGTATTTGGATAGCTGAGGCCTAGTTTAATTATATTTTCAATATTGTATGGAAAATAATTTACAGCACTGGGTTCAAATCCATTCAGTATAACTGTGACAGTCATTATGGAATATAGTATTTGATAATTACATAATATAACACAGCTAAATATAAATGAACATGTTTTGTTACCATTTGTGTACCACAAACAGTTCCATCAGCTACATAGGCATAATCTCTTCCATCTGATCTCACTGATGACCCAGTGGCTATAGATATGCATGCATGCCCTTGAATATATGAATAAACTGCAGATTGAACATCATTTTTATAATTCTTATGTGGCCAAACACAAGCTAATTTTCCACAGAGAACATCCCTGAAATGAAAAAAAAATTCTTATCATTTTGTCTTTTAATGATACCAACTTCCAAATAAGTATTGTATAACATTAATATTGTTTAATATGTGGTATAAAACTTTTGGCAGAAAAAAATACCAAGATAATATTATCCTATGGTGCACGACAACTGAATACAATCCAATCATTAGCACTGGAACTGAATTGAATACTGTACACTAAACTCAAATTTGCAGTGATAATCTCATTTCCTATTTCAGAACTCAACGTTTTGTCTAGCCTCCAGTTGACCTAGGCCATTCATCATATTTTACCACATTCTTTGGGAAAATTCATCACCTGCCTCCACTTTGATACCGCTAGGCTAGTCTGGTCATTTATTACCCAACATTTCCTGAGAGTAGCTGGTTGCATTTATTAACTCTCTCTATATTTTGAGCCCCTTCTGTTAATGTCTGTTGTCCCTACCATGAACTTTATCAGTACATCTCTTAGTATACACACTCTTCACATTGATCCCAAGATTTTTCCAACATGCTGATACTTGCACTGGTTCTGCACCTCTCTTGAGAATTAAGAAACTTGAGATCTCCTTTATGCCACAAGCATACCAAACATTATCCCATAAAGAGTTTATTTAGCCATTCATAATCTATCACTGGAGAGAATACTGCATCTTCTAAAGGCTTTTAATATTCCTAGACCATGCCCTAGAAAGTAATCTATGTCATTTCTTGCTCATGGAGTCACTCAAATATATCAATTCTCATTTTCAATGGAAACAACTATTCTTAACTATTGATATGTGCTTGTCAAGCATGTCCTTATTATTTCTTCAAAAGTCTTCCCTTAGAAAATTTTATCCATTTGTCCTAAAAGACCATTTTAGTTTCTTTTAACATCACAGAGATTAGGATAATGGCACAATGAGGTAAGAATCATGTGAAATTGGGAGCCAAAGTTCAAATCTCTTTTCAAGCTTTTCTTCTTCCCAGCATAAATTTTCTATCTTGGATCTAGATACTTCTTTTGGTTGTAGCTCCACTGTCTTTCTATG
>PISX010033886.1:0-14616 GCA_004024625.1 Mellivora capensis | reverse complement strand
GTTAAAAATAGAGCTTCCCTATGACCCTGCAATTGCGTTACTGGGTATTTACCCCAAAGATACAGATGTGGTGAAAAGAAGGGCCATCTGTACCCCAATGTTTATAGCAGCAATGGCCACGGTCGCCAAACTGTGGAAAGAACCAAGATGCCCTTCAACGGATGAATGGATAAGGAAGATGTGGTCCATATTCACTATGGAGTATTATGCCTCCATCAGAAAGAATGAATACCCAACTTTTGTATCAACATGGACGGGACTGGAAGAGATTATGCTGAGTGAAATAAGTCAAGCAGAGAGAGTCAATTATCATATGGTTTCACTTATTTGCAGAGCATAACAAATAATACGGAGGACATGGGGAGATGGAGAGGAGAAGGGAGTTGAGGGAAATTGGAGGGGGAGATGAACCATGAGAAACTATGGACTCTGAAAAACAACCTGAGGGTTTTGAAGGGGCGGGGGGTGGGAAGTTGTGCCAGCCTAGTGGTGGGTATTGTGGAGGGCATGTATTCACATATTGCATGGAGCACTGGGTGTGGTGCATAAACAACGAATTCTAGTACATTGAAAAGTAATTTAAAAAATAAAAAATTTGGGGCGCCTGGGTGGCTCAGTGGGTTAAAGCCTCTGCCTTCAGCTCAGGTCGTGATCCTGGGGTCCCAGGATCGAGCCCCTCATCAGGCTCTCTGCTCCGTGGGGAGCCTGCTTCCTCCTCTCTCTCTGCCTACCTCTCTGCCTACTTGTGATCACTGTCTGTCAAGTAAATAAAATCTTTAAAAAATAAATAAATAAAAATAAAAAAATAAAATAAAATAAAAAATTTTAAAAAAAGAAAGGGGAGAGATGATAACCAACACCAAAGAAATACAATTATAAGAACATATTATGAGCAACTATACGCCAGCAAATTTGACAATCTGGAAGAAATGGATGCATTCCTAGAGGCATATAAACTACCAAAACTGAACCAGGAAGAAAGAGAAAATCTGAACAGACCCATAACCAGTAAGGAGATTGAAGCAGTCATCAAAGATCTCCCAACAATCAGGAGCCGAGGGCCAGATGGCTTCTCAGGGGAATTCTACCAAACATTTAAAGAAGAATTAATACCTATTCTCCTGAAACAGTCCCAAAAAATAGAAATGGAAGGAAAACTTCCAAACTCATTTTATGGGGCCAGCATTACCTTGATCCCAAAACCAGACAAAGACCCCATCAAAAAAGAGAATTACAGACCAATATCCTTGATGAACACAGATGTGAAAATTCTCACCAAAATACTAGCCAATAAGATCCAACAGTTCATTAAAAGGATTATTCACCACGACCAAGTGGGATTTATTCCTGTGCTGCAAGGTTGGTTCAACAACCACAAATCAATCAATGTGATGCAATACATTAATAAAAGAAAGAACAAGAACCATATGATACTCTCAATAGATGCTGAAGAAGCATTTGACAAAGTACAGCATCCTTTCTTGATCAAAACTCTTCAAAGTGCAGGGATAGAGGGTACATACCTCAATATCATCAAAGCCACCTATGAAAAACCCACAGCAAATATCATTCTCAATGGGGGAAAACTGAGAGCATTCCCCCTAAGGTCAGGAAAACGGCAGGGATGTCTACTATCACCACTGCTATTCAACATAGTACTAGAAGTCCAAGCCTTGGCAATCAGATGAAAAAAAGAAATAAAAGGCATCCGAATTGGCAAAGAAGAAGTCAAACTCTCATTCTTTGCAGATGATATGATACTTTATGTGGAAAACCCAAAAGACTCCACTCCAAAACTGCTAGAACGTGTATAGGAATTCAGTAAAGTGTCAGGATATAAAATCAATACACAGAAATCAGTTGCATTTCTACACACCAACAGCAAGACAGAAGAAAGAGAAATTAAGGAGTTGATCCCATTTACAACTGCAACCAAAACAATAAGATACCTGGGAATAAAGCTAACCAAAGAGGCAAGGAATATGTACTCAAAAGATTATAAAGTACTCATGAAAGAAATTGAGGAAGACACAAAGAAATGGAAAAATGTTCCATGCTCGTGGATTGGAAGAACAAATATTGTGAAAATGTCTAAGCTATGTAAAGCAATCTACGTGTTTAACACAATCCCTATCAAAATACCATCCATTTTTTTCAAATAAATAGAACAAATAATCCTAAAATTTTAAATGGGGCCAGAAAAGACCCTGAATAGCCAGAGGAATGTTGAAAAGAAAGCCAAAGTTGGTGGCATCACAATTCCAGACTTCAAGCTCTATTACAAATCTGTAATCATCAAAACATCATGGTACTGGCACAAAAACAGACACATAGATCGATGTAATGGAATAGAGAGCCCTCAACTCTATGGTCAGCTAATCTTTGACAAAGCAGGAAAGAATGTCCAATGGAAAAAAGACAGTCTCTTCAAAAAATGGTGTTGGGAAAATCGGACAACCACATGCAGAAAAATGAAACTGGACCATTTCCTTATACCATACACGAAAATAGGCTCAAAATGGATGAAAGACCTCAATGTGAGAAAGGAATCCATCAAAATCCTTGAGGAGAACACAGGCAACATCTTCAACCTCAGCTGCAGCAACTTCTTCCTAGAAACATCACCAAAGGCAAGGGAAGCAAGGGCAAAAATGAACTATTGGGACTTCATCAAGATCAAAAGCTTTTGCTTGATCAGCAAGGGAAACAATCAACAAAACCAAAAGACAACTGACAGCATGGAATAAGATATTTGCAAATGACATATCAGATAAAGGGCTAGTATCCAAAATCTATAAAGAACTTATCAAAAAAAAAACACCTTATCAAACTCAATGCCCAAAGAACAAATAATCTAATCAAGAAATGGGCAGAAGACACTGCGTTTGGCTCAGGTCATGATCGCAGGGTCCTGGGATCGAGCCCCACATCGGGCTCTCTGCTCAGTGGGGAGCCTGCTTCCCTCTCTCTCTCTCTCTCTGCCTGCCTCTCTGCCTACTTGTGATCTGTCAATAAATAAATAAAATCTTAAAAAAAAAAGAAATGGGCAGAAGACATGAACAGACATTTCTGCAAAGACGACATCCAAATGGCCAACAGACATATGAAATCACTCAGCATCAAGGAAATACAAATCAAAGCCACAATGAGATACCACCTCACGCCAGCCAGAATGGCTAAAATTAACAAGTCAGGAAATGACCGATGCTGGCGAGGATGTGGATGTTGGTGGGAATGCAAACTAGTGCAACCACTCTAGAAAACAGCATGGAGGTTCCTCAAAAAGTTGAAAATAGAGCTACCCTATGACCCAGCAATCACACTACCGGGTATTTACCCTAAAGATACAAATGTAGGGATCTGAAGGGGCACATGCACCCGAATGTTTATAGCAGTAATATCCCCAATAACCAAATTATGGAAAGAACCTAGATGTCCATCAACAGATGAATGGATAAAGAAGACGTGAGATATATTCACACACACACACACACACACACACACACACACAGGAATACTATGCAGCCAGCAAAAGAAACAAAATCTTGCCATTTGCAATGACGTGATGGAACTAGAGGGTATTATGCTGAGTGAAATAAGTCAATCAGAGAAAGACAATTATCATATTATCTCTCTGATATGAGGAATTTGAGAGGCACGGTGGGGGGTTGTGGGGGGTAGGGAAGGAAAAAATGAAAAAAATGGGATCAAGAGGGAGACAAACCATAAGGGACTCTAAATCTCACAAAACAAACTAGGTGTTGCTGGGGGTTTGGGGAGGGTACATGCTATGGTGAGTGTTGTGAAATGTGTAAGCCTGATGATTCACAGACCTGTACTCCTGGGGCAAATAATACATTATATGTTAATAAAAAATAATAAAAAATTTAGGATCTATCTTCCAAGTATCTTATCCTTTTCCACTTGCTTTCCATCTCTTCTTATTTTTGCTCTATGTCAAGATATTTCTTGCCTTTGATTTCCTAGGATACTGATTCAGATCTCCTGATGATCTTCCTTTCCTTTAATTAATCTCTTGAATTGCATTTGGTTAGGAAATTGTGATTTTTAACTCCAGAAAGTCTTTTTGTGCTATATTTAAATCTCCTTCAATACACTAACATTTTTAAAATTCAAACTGTCTTGTGTCTCTTCCAACAGTTCTGTTTGTTTTTCCCTGTCTTCCTCTCTCTAGGCAAGACCCTGAGAGGGGATGTTTTTCACTGTTGGTTTCTGCTTCCATGAACCCTGATGGCAGCTGCACTCTTAACCTGTGTGGTCCAGGTCACAAAAGCAGAGGCACTCAGTCTCTGCTGAGGCCAAAGACTCCATGGAGGGAAAACCCAGCCCACCCATTCAGTTGCCTCTTGGCCTCTTCAAGACCAGGTAGCTCAGGCACACCCACATGGAACTTATGCCAACCTTACCCATGGGGCTCCTCAGAGCCCAAAGTCCCCTTGTACCCCACTCCCCACTAAGCCCAGTAGTCATTTGCCTCAGAACAAGGGCAGGGAAACTGGAGTGGGAACAGAGGATGAAGGGGCTATGGGGGTCTTCCCAGAGACCCAGCATGAACCTTTAGACAAACTCACTTCAAATGCAAGTCCAAGCGGCATCAGGAAGCCCCCAAGCATTCTGGTAGTACACATTGTTCTCTCTCTATTGCCGCTGGTGTTTGGTTGGGAACAGTTAAGAAATATGGGTCCAGTGAAACCTGGAAGAAACAGGGAAGTGAGAATAAGTAGATATACTGAACCAGATGGTTGGAAAACAAAGGTCTTTAGGAGGAATTCTCAGAATGTGACTACCTGATTCAACTGCACTTAGCTAGTCAGATTCATGTGTCTGCTCGGGCTGCTTTCACAAAGTAACAGACTGAGCAGCTTAGAACATTTATTTCTCACAGTTCTAGAGGCTGGCAATCCAAAACCAAGGTGCCAGCCAATTCAGCTCCTGTGAAAGCCTTCTTTCCTGGTTTGCAGATGGCTGCCTTCTGTCTGAGTGCTCACATCACAAAGACATTTTTCTCTCTTCCTTTTCTTACAAACCACTAATGCCATCGTGAGGGCCCAACCTCATGACCTTAAACCTAATCCTAATTACTGCCAAAGGGCTTCATCTCCAAATGCCATCCCACTAGGTGTTAGGGCTTCAGTACATGAATTGATTGGGCCAGGGGCGGGGGACACAATTCAGTGCCCAGCACAGTATTGCAGCCCACTGCTACATAACAAACTCCCAACTTTCAGTGGCTTAATGTTGTAGAAGTTTATTTCTCACGTATATAAAATCCAGCTGGAAGTGGGGTGTGGTTCATGTAGACATCTAGGCTCTGAGCCGTCTTTGACAGCTGATTCCCATGGTCGTTTGAGAATGCACCATCCTGTCAGCAGAAAGGAGGAAAGATCAGGCTCCTATATGGGAGGTTTTTCTAGGCCAGTCCTGGAAATTATCCACATTAACTCCACCCACATTCCATTGGCTAGAACTCAGTCATGTGGCCTTACCTAACTGCAGGAGAGACTGGGAACTATAGTCTGACTGTGCGCCAGGGAGAAATGTATACTAACTCCACCAAAGTTTAAGTTTGGTGAGCACCTGGTGCGTCTTCCCAGAAAACCCTATTCATGAAGCTATTGTACATGTGACCCACGAAGATTCACTTCCCCAAACTGTATTAATTACCCAGACCTCCAAAATTAGCATAGGATTACTCAGATTTGGACTTTTAACAGAACACATATGTTTTATAAGTTTTCTCATTGGGACGCCTGGGTGGCTCAGTTGGTTAAGAGGCTGCCTTCGGCTCAGGTCATGATCCCGGCGTCCTGGGATCGAGTCCCACATCGGGCTCCTTGCTCAGCAGGGAGCCTGCTTCTCCCTCTGCCTCTGCCTGCCACTCTGTCTGCCTGTGCTCACTCGCTTTCTCTCCCTCTCTCTCTGACAAATAAATAAATTTTAAAAAAATAAAAAATAAATAAATAAAATTTTTAAGTTTCCTCATTGTTGTCAGCTTCAAGGTAAGTCTTGAATTTATAAAATTAATGCAATGAAAATCCTAAGTAATAAATGTTTTCAACAAGTAGGGTATTATTTATGGGACTTAAAAGTTTAATAATGTACAGTGGGCCTCTGGCTGTATTCCATCACTATAAAAAGGAGGAACATTAGGTCCACCAGAGCAGCTGTTCAAGCAGCCAAGAAAATGGGAAAATTTCCCAAGAAAATGCAACAGGACTATCCTCATCAGAGAAGGTAGACCAATGACATAGGCTTATGTCATAAACAGAAGGTCAGCAGCCTTGCTATCTTTTGACCCTGGGTGCATAAGAATAGCATTTCAGGGCCCCTGTCTGGTAGATAAGCCAGTAGGTCCACATTCAAAGACTGCATGCCAGAGAGGCACCCCTGAGATCATCCCTTTCAATGGGGGCCCTTATCTCTAGATTTTATCTTCAAGATATTACTCAAACCCACCTCTTCTCCCCATCTCTGCCTCTGCCATCTTCATCCCAGCTGCCGTCAGCTCATCTCTCACCTGGACCACACAGGCCTTCCAAATGGTCCCCTATGTTCATCTCCCCTCTTCTCATCCATTCCGTGCCTCAAATTAAATATACTGCCACTATTTCCCATTGCTCTTAGAAAACAAAACTCCAAACATGGCCTACCAGAGCCCACGTGGCTCCTTCCTACCTATGATCCCCTCCCCCTCCACAGCCCACTGGGCTCCAGCCACACTGGCCCTTTCTGTTCCACAAGCTTTTCCCTTCACCTGGCACACTACTCCCTCCTTCCCACTCCTGACCTCTGCTTGAACCTCATCTCCTAGCAGAACCCTCTTAACATCTTTGAGTAGGTATAGGAGATCAGAATTTACCACCTCAAAATAGGTCTCTTTGGCATAAGGATTATTTTAAGCTGATTATTTTTAAGAAACTGCAAACACAGGAGAAACTCTAGAAATCAAGTCAAAACTACCCTTTTATTAAGGGACATTTGTGTGTGTAAGGAGAATCTCTCTGGGGACGCCTGGGTGGCTCAGTTGGTTAAGCAGCTGCCTTCGGCTCAGGTCATGATCCCAGCATCCTGGGATCGAGTCCCGCATCGGGCTCCTTGCTCAGCAGGGAGCCTGCTTCTCCCTCTGCCTCTGCCTGCCACTCTGTCTGCCTGTGCTTGCTCGCTCTCTCTCTCTCTCTGATAAATAAATAAAATTTAAAAAAAAAGAATAAATAAATGTTTTTTTTAAAAAAAAAAAAGGAGAATCTCTCTGCTGTACTAGGAAGAGGGTGATGGCTCTAAGCCCCTAGAAACTCTTACCAGTGAAGAAGACAGCAACTTAAATCTGCATAACAACCTTGCCATTATTTATTGTGCTTTTCCTGGTCACCTGATCACCTCCCATAACCATTCCCACCCCCCCCACACATCTTCTTTTGTCTTTAGAGGAAGATGATATTTAAAGTGATGACTTTGGAGGCACCTGGGTGGCTCAGTTGGTTAAGCATCTGCCTTTGGTACAGTTCATGATCTCAGGGTCCTGGGATTCAGCCCCAAGCCAGGTTCCTTGCTCAGCGGGGAGTCTGCTTTTCCCTCTCCTCTGCCCCTCTCCACTGCTCTCTATCTCAAATAAATAAATAAATAAATAATCCTAAAAAATAAAAATAAAGTGATGGCTTTAGCCATTTCAGAGAGCTTTTCTGGGTGTCTCCCCATGTATATGTAGAGGAAAAAAGTTTTCTTCTGCCCTTCAAAGTCTTCCAGCTGGACTAAAAATTAAATTTTACATGAGACGTGCTAAAGGAGAAAAACCCGACATTTTATGACATGCACAAGAAGACCCAATGAAATTGAGCCCTAAGGAAATGACCAAAGCAGACAGTTTTTATACATTTTAAACAAAGAGACAATAAATTTGTGAAGAATTAACAGAGTAGTGAAAGAAGTATTTGGGAGCTTTAATTAGTAGGGAATTCTAAGCAGATTTAGGCTGAGGTAGTAGAATAGAGAAAAATAAGATTTGTTTCTACAACTTTCTTGACTTTAAACTCCAGATCTCTGGGGTTAGGAATATCTTTTTACTTCTTAGTACAGGAAGGGTGTTTTTCATATGGGAGATTTGTTTCCTGCTTTCCAGGGGATAGAGGAGGGTCTGAGTGTTCTAGCAGCCGGCTGTTTCTTAAGTAACTTTTATTTAAAATAATCAAAAAATAAAATAATCAGGGGCACCTGGGTGGCTCAGTGGGTTAAAGCCTCTGCCTTCAGCTCAGGTCATGATCTCAGGGTCCTGGGATCGAGCCCCACATTGGGCTCTCTGCTCAGCAGGGAGCCTGCTTCCCTTCCTCTCTCTCTGCCTGCCTCTCTGCCTACTTGTGATCTCTGTCTGTCAAATAAATAAATAAAATCGTTTAAAAAAATAAAATAATAAAATAAAATAATCAGTGGGCCAAGAGAAACACTTTTGTAGACAGCCTCCCCTTGGCCTCTGCATATGCATGTTACTAAACTTTTGTTTTTCTCCTGTTAATGTGTCCTGTGTCCATTTAATTATTAGACCAGCCAAAGAACCTAGAAGGGAAGAAGAGAGAATTTCTGCTCTTACATATAACCTCCTAGGCTCTATTACGCAGTGGGTGTCCCTTTTGCCACACACACTGATCATATTAGGTAGATATTATAATTTCCACTACCCCTATAGAGGATAAGTTCCCAGCAGGCATTGAACCCCCGCTGTCAGGCAAGTTGTCTGGCACAGAGGAGGTAAATAGTAAGAATGCACAGGAAAAATTAAACAAGGACCGAAGTGCATATGAACAGTTCTCTGCTGTTTACAAAGTGCTTTTGTACGAAGTATGACATGTGACTTTCATAACTTCACTTTCAAGTGGATTTTAGCACTTCCTTTCTACAGATAAGAAAGCTTAGTTTCAATTTACTCCTCTGTGGGTTTTTAAAATGCTATTTTATTATTCCTGTTCTTTGTCCTTTTTATTTGTCTTTATCCTTTTGGGGATTTGCTCTATTGTTCTTTTCCTTACTTTTAAATTGAAACTCAGCTCACTGATCTATGAAACTTTTTTATGTATACATTTAAAGCCAAAAGTTTCCCTGTATATATATTGCTTCAGCTACATCCCACAATTTTTGGTAGTGGTTTCATTGTTATTCAGTTCAAAATATTTAAATTCCCTATTATGATACTTTCTTTGAACTATAAATCTTTCAGAAGTGTTTGTTTAATTTTTTAAATACTTATACAACACATTTTGTGTATCTTTTGCATTGTTTCTTTCACATTTTGTTGTATTTTGGTCAGACTTTTTATTATTGATGATGCTAATCTTTTGGTTTTGTTGAGATTTCCTTTATGGTCAAGTATGTGACCATCTTTCTTTTTTTAAGATTTATTTATTTTAGAGAGAAGGTGGGAGGGGCAGAGGGAGAGGGTGAGAGAAAAAGTCAAGCAGATTCCCTACCAAGCATGGAGCCCAACTCGGGGTTCAATCTTAGTTCATGACCTGAGCCAAAACCAAAAGTCAGAGGTGACTGTGCCTCCCAGGCACCCTGTGACTAGTTATTTTTAAATGTCCCTGGAGTGCTTGAAGACTTAAAATTATGCCTGAGAAGACCCAGGTTGACAGTGGCAACATGAGGGAAGGGACATCTGAGCCACTGTCAGGAGGGACGAGGGTCTGCATCAAGGGTGGCAGTGAGGTGCGGGGAAGGGAGTAGAGGATCCTCAGGCATTCTGAAATGTCATCTGGGGACAATATTACCCATCTCACTGTGTCACTACTATTGTTTCTAATTAATTCCATGAATTCATCAGGGTGTTTGAGGTTACTTTGAAAGGAAGCACTGGAGAAGTGGGTGGTTTTCTCCTTTCATTGTTAGGTGACTAATGGAGCAATCTTGTTTTGCTTTCTGTCATGAGACCCTGTGAATATTTTAAGAAAGAATAGAGACCTTTTCATTCAACACAGAACCTCTGTTTTTAAACTCCTCAGGAGCTCCTGGGAGGAAAGCACCTCCGCAGCTCTCCTCCACCCAAACAAAAAAAAAGGAACTCCCCGTGTGGAACACGTGCACCACATAAAATGGAGATGTTAATTTCATTCACGATTTTTAAAGCATGACCTCAAAAATCCTCAGAAAATGAAGCTAATGGCCCATGTGTTCACCTTCATCATTACAAGACCAAAAAGAAACATCTTTTGATGAAATTCAACCCTTTGGTTTCTGGGGGCTTCACAGCACTGGGAGACCCTGCTGGGGTGGATCCTGCTATAGGAACTGCCGTAACTCCAGAGACAAAGGATGTCACCAAAGTCAGGAGGAAAATTCAGCAAAGAGGAAGGCAAGGTACCGCCCAGGTACATTGGTACCAGGCTGGATGGGCTTTCAAATGCCAAGCAATGACTGAAACGGGATTTCCTGAGTTCCCAGAATCGCACTCACCCTCATGATTGTGCATACAAGATAATTTGTGGGTCTAGAAGGACATACATGCTCGTATCACAGTGAGAATTATGTTTAATCAGTCGGAGCTATAATGTCCTCATGATTACTAAAAATAGGGTTCAAATCAAATGAATCCACTAGTGCAGAAGCCATACTTTCTGACTGCAACATTCCTTTTTCAATTGTCAGTTTCTAATTTGTCATTACTTCTTCCAAAAACCACGCAAGTTGAAAGTTTGATTGCAATCAGTTACTTCTGAAGGAATCATGGCCTTAATGCCCTTGTTTGTTAAAAATGCTGCAACACACCCAACATGTCATTCAAATTTTTGCATGTGTCTACTCTATCTATGAGACTGAGCCAAGAACAGAGTGATGTAAACAAAACATAAACACATGAAAATTTCAGTAACGATGCCAAATAATGAATGTTGGAGGTGCAATAAGAAATCTGTTTACCCCTTACACTGCTGATGAGAATGCAAGCTGGTGTAGCCACTCTGGAAAACAGTGTGGAGCTTCCTCGGGTTGTTGAAAAGAGAGCTACACTACGATCCAGGAATTGCATTAATGGGTATTTGCTTCAAAGACGCAAAGGTAATGATCCTAAGGGGCATGTGCACCCCAATGTTTACAGCAGCAATGTTCACAGTAGCCAAACTGTGAAAAGACTCAAGATGTCCATTAACAGATGAATGGGTAAAGAAGGTGATATATTTATAGATAGATAGATAGATGATAGATAGACACATACACACAACGGAATACTGCTCAGCCATCAAAAAAATGAAATTTTGCCATTTGCAATCATGTGTTTGGAACTAGAGGGTATTATGCTAGGCAAAATAAGTCCAACAGAGAAAGACAATTATCATATGATCTCACTCATATGTGGAATTTAAGAAACAAAACAGGATCATAGGGGAAGGGAGGGAATAAGACAAAATCAGAGAGGGAGACAACCCATAAGAGGTTTTTTTTAAGATTTTATTTATTTATTTGACAGACAGAGATCACAAGTAGGCAGAGAGACAGGCAGCGGTGGGGGGAGCAGGCTCCCCACTGATGCGGGGCTCCATCCCAGGACCCTGAGATCATGACCTGAGCCGAAGGCAGAGGCTTTAACCCACTGAGCCACCCAGGCACCCCAACAGATTCTTAAACATAGGAAACAAACTGAGTGTTGCTAGAGGGGAGGAGGGGTGTGGGGATGGGGTAACTGGCTGATGGGCACAAGAAGGGCATGTGATATAACAAGCACTGGGTGTTATATGCAGCTGATGAATCACTAAAGCCTACCTCTGAAATTAATACATTGTATGTTAATTAATTGAATTTAATTTTAAAAAATAATTAAATAAAAATAAAAAAGAAAATAAAGAGTTTCAAAAAAGAAAATAAATAGAAATTAATTTTTTAAAAGGAAATATGTTTAATCTGCAAATAGAGCTGGGAAAGATACAGTCTTGAGTTCAGCACAGAAAGTCAGCAATGTTGCCTGGAGGGAGAGGTCAAAAGTCTTATGAGACAGATGAGTCTTGATATGAGCCCTAAAAAAAGGAGAAGTTGGAAAATCAGAGAGCCTAGTAGAAGACATTCCAGGACAGATGAGATGATGTGAAAAGTCAAGAAATCTGAACAGTGTCAATAAAGTTTATTAAAGGTAAGTTTCCACCTGAGACCAGGGCCAACCAGTGATGGAATTAATACATAGGAAGAATTGAACTGCTGCCCTACCTCCTCCCCTCTCTGCTTTACTGCCCTAAGTTCCCAGCATAAAAGACCAGCTACAGAATTTGTGGAACCCAATGAAAATCAGAGTACCACTGGAGAGCATAAATGAGCCTCCATTTTCCTTGGGCTCATGACCCCAATCCTCAGGGAATGAGTGACTCCAAGGGATTGCAAACTTTATGCAGGAATGTACTGGGTACCTGGACCAAGTGGCAAGAGCTCCACCCAAGTTGGGCATGGCCAGCCCAGGGAAGGATGGCCACTGCCTTGCCCAGTCTGATAGGCTAAAGCTGTGGAGGGAGCAGCAGAACATGACCTCCCTAACCAATGCCCCAGGACAGAGGGTAGCATGGGTTTGAGGCAGGTATGAGGAGAGATACCTGGGCAGGATCCAGGCTCCAGGAGGCAGGGTGCAGGCAACTGCAAACATGTCCCAGGGAGTCAGTGGAAGGCCCCTGCACATGCTACATCATCCCATTGGACTTCACTTACAAAACATAAATGCAGGAAAAATTATGAAGAATTTCAAGATGGCAACCACAGAACAAGAATCTCTGGAGGCCTGGGCCCCATGTGACTGTACAAGTCTCTGGTCAATGAAGCCAGTCCTGCCAACATCTCACAATGGCCTGCCCTCCCTAGATATCTCCCCATCTTGCAGAACTTTCTCTCTCTTCCCCATCCAAAGTTATATTACAATCCCATTCTAAACTAATCTAAAAAGCTCCTGCTAATCCTTTATAAGCAGGGGTCCCCACCTGTGTTTAAGTTACATTCACCATAAGATAGACCTCCCCGGGGCGCCTGGGTGGCTCAGTGGGTTAAGGCCTCTGCCTTCGGCTCAGGTCATGATCCCAGGGTCCCGGGATCGAGCCCCGCAACGGGCTCTCTGCTCTTTGGGGAGCCTACTTCCTCCTCTCTCTCTGCCTGCCTCTCTGACTACTTGTGATCTCTGTCTGTCAAATAAATAAATAAAATCTTTAAAAAAAAAAAAAAAAAAGACCTCCCCAAGGATGCCTGCAAAACCCGAAGTAGGTCAGCCCAGAGTCTTTCCCAGAGAGAATGAGGACCGTACTAGAACAGAACATTTCCAGCGAGCAGGGTGGTCCAGCAGTGACTCACCAAGTCTTAGGAAGAGGGATCTTAGGGACCTCCACCCTCAGTGGCAATGGGTTTGCCTGCAGGATTCACGTTGACCAAGGTTCCAAGGTTCCAAGCACCTGGGTGACACTCTGAAAGGAATAGAGTTGCAACAAGTTCACTGGTAGCTTCCAGGCTCAGAGAAATAGTGGGCAAAACGATGATCTCACTCTCACCTATTTGGTTCATGGAATTCCACGGGTTTCTGGAATTCCAGATAACCTACCTGCCCTTTAACATTGGCTTTCTGGAGGCAAAAGTTTTCTAACACAGAGGGACAGCCACTTATGAGACCTCAAGGCATTATCATATTTTGGAAAGAAGGATAAATTTTTTATTTTTGTTATTTTATTTTATTTTATTTTATTTTATTTTAGAGAGAGAATGTGTGAGGGAGAGCACTGGTTGTGGGGGAGGGAAAGGGAGAAGCAGACTCCCCACTGACCAGGAAGCCGGCTGCCACCAGGCTCAGTCTCTGGACCCTGGAATCAGGACCTGAGCTGAACACAGATTCTTAACTGGCTGAGCCTACCAGGTGCCCCAGAAGGATCATTTTTTTAAATAAACTTTTATACTCCATCATATTACAGCAGAAGGAGCTTCCAGAGACAAGAATGTTATTGCTATGTGACAGAGAGATATCAAAACCCAAGTGTAATTTCTCTCTCTGACACAGAAGAAGGCACTACAGGACAGTCAGGCAAAAGTGGTGGAGGGTCAAGCTGTCCTTTCAACACACAACATAAAGGGGTTCTGGTCATCTTCCTCCATTCCAGAGACAACCAGAACAGTCACTTTCTCCCCCTGGCTGGCCACATCCTATCACTCTGTAAGAAATAAACATCTGCCACTTAAGAGATAATGGGCAAAATCAAGTCTTTTCATACATCATCAAGTTGATTTAATGTGCAAAGCCCATGATGATAACATTAAACCTGAGCTTGAGCTTTCACAGTTGAGGTAACTTTGAGAATTTTCCCATTTTTGTGCCTCTCCTTTTGTGTAGCCTACTAGGACAAAAGGCCAACTACCATATTTGGAAAAAAAAATAACAAATAACACGGACGACATGGGGAGATGGAGAGGAGAAGGGAGTTGAGGGAAACTCGGGGGGGAGATGAACCTTGAGAGACTATGGACTCTGAAAAACAACCTGAGGGTTTTGAAGGGGCGGGGGGTGGGAGGTTGTGGGAGCCTGGTGGTGGGTATTATGCAGGGCACGCATTGCATGGAGCACTGGGTGTGGTGTAAAACTATGAATTCTGTTACGCTGAATAGAAA
>PISX010033885.1:0-14629 GCA_004024625.1 Mellivora capensis | reverse complement strand
GATTCTATATCTTTTAAAGAATTTGCCCATCCCACCAGGGTTGTCAAAAGTATTCTTTGTGAAGAAAAGAAACAAGATGGGATTGGGAGGGAGACAAACCATAAGTGACTCTTAATCTCACAAAACAAACTGAGGGTTGCTGGGGGGAGGGGGTCGGGAAAGGTGGGTGGGGTAATGGACATTGGGGAGGGTATGTGCTGTGTTTAGTGCTGTGAAGTGTGTAAACCTGGCGATTCACAGACATGTACCCCTGGGGATAAAAATATGTTTATAAAAAATAAAAATTTAAAAAACCCCACACAATTAAAAAAAAAGTATTCTTTGTAATAATCTCTTACTCTTTAATGTTCTGAGGGCACTGTAGTGTTGTCCCTTCTTTTATTCCTGATACTGGTATGTTTTCCTTTTTTTTTTTTTTTTCCTAGCTAGAAGTTTATAAATTGTATTAATCTTCATTTTTTAAGACTTTATTTATTTCCTTGAGAGAGAGACAGAGACAGAGCATGAGTGAGGTGAAGGGGCAGGGAGAGAGGGAGAAACCAACTCCTCACTGAATGGAGAGGCCAACAGAGAGCTCTGTTTTAGGACCCAAAGACCATGACCCAAGCTGAAGGCAGATGCTTAAATGACCAAGCCACCCAGGTGCCCCCCACTTTTAAAATTTTATTTATTTTTTGGAGAGAGTGAGACTGAATATTTCCAGCTTCTGGGGAAAAGAACCAGCTTCTGCTTTAATTAGTTTTTATTTTTTGATCTTCTCTTTTTTTTATTTCATTCATTTCTGCTTTTGTATTTTATTTCCACCTTCATGATGGCTTTGAATTGAATGTTCTCTTATATGTTAAGGTGGAAGATGATGTCATTGATTTGAGATTTTTCTTCTTTTTCTATCTTAGGTACTTTAAGGCTTTAAGATTTCCTCTGAGTGTTCTGTGTTAGTTGCATCCCCATAAATTCTGGTAGGTTGTATTTCCATCATCATTCAATAAAAGTATTTTTCTTGTGATTTACTCTTTTACCCAATGATGACTTAGATGTGTGGGGTTTAACTTTCCTATATTTGGGGTTTTCTTGTTATATTTTAAAAATTACTGGAGTTTACTTTGTATGGTTTTCCTTCAACTTGCATTCATTGGCTTACTATCTTTTAAACTAGTAATTTAGGACATTTGCTTTATTTTTTTTTAAGATTTTTTAAATTTTTATTTATTTGTCAGAGAGAGAGCGAGAGAGCGAGCACACGCAGGCAGAGAGGCAGGCAGAGGCAGAGGGAGAAGCAGGCTCCTGCCAAGCAAGGAGCCCGATGTGGGACTCGATTCCAGGACGCTGGGATCATGACCTGAGCCGAAGGCAGCCGCTTAACCGACTGAGCCACCCAGGTGCCCCAAATTCTTTTTTTTTTTTAAAGATTTTATTTTATTTATTTAGGCATGCTTCGTCCCAGGACCCTGAGACTGTGACCTGAGCCGAAGACAGAGGCCCAACCCACTGAGCCACCCAGGCGCCCCGAGATCTTAAATTCTAAACCAGCTCCCGACACCCAGATGAAGTACATTTCAGATTTAGAAACTTCTGATAGAAATTTTGTGTCCATGATGACAACTGAAGAAAATGTGTCATCCCTAAGCCTAACCTTAACCCCTAACTTTAACACTGAAACCTAACCTGACCTTAAAGCCTAAACTGGAACCCTGAATCCCAAACCTGAAATTGAACCCAAAACCTAGATTCTGAACCTGAGCCCTGGATCCAAGCCCTGAACCATGAACCCAAACCCTAAACCAGAACTCTGAGCCATGGACCCTGAACCCAAATCCCAGCATGAACCAAAACTCCAAATTTGACCTTGAACTTTATCCCAGAAACCCTGAGTCTTAAACCCTAAATCATAAACCCAAAGCCCTAAGCTCTAACTGTTCCCTTGCCCCTCACTCTAAATCCTCACCCTGACCCTAAACCCAAAGCCTGATCTAGAACTCTGACTGAAACCTGAACCTGAACCCAAATTAAAACACTTCACCACACTTTGTTTATGCATTCACCACTGATGGATATTTGCAACTCCTACCTTTTGATTCTTGTGGACACTGTTTGGCTTGGGGGCTAAGGTTAGGGTTTTGGACTGGGGTCAGGGCTGGGCTTGAGAGCAAGTTGAGGTCAGAGTGTGGATCTGCATGAGAGCCAGGGTCATGTTTGGTGCTACCATTTTGGTCAGGGACTGTTGTCATTCCATATTGTTTCCAATTCATTGTTCCTTAGCTATTTTTGAAGAAGTTGGGGGATACTGGGCTCCATGCAGCTTGAATTTCCAGAATGAAATGGCTTCAGCTGGACCCCAGGAGGGAGCAGGTGCTTCTGTTGAAGGGTGAGCTCCCCTAATCCTGCACTGACTCTACCGCCTGCAGAGGGCACAGGACCCCAGCTCCCTCCCTGAGCCTGGCCTGCACAGCTGAATCTGGGACAGGAGCCTGGCCTCCTCAGGACCCACTGTGGAGACTTCTGGAGGATGTGGGGCCCCTCCCATGCCAACAGGACAAGCTAGGGAGGATGTGGGTCCACATCCACACTGACAGGACCTACTGTGGAGGATGTGGGGCTGTGGCCACACTAAGAGCAGTCCAGCCCCCTCAGGACTGGCCGCTGGAGGAGGGGTGAGAAGCGGGGACTGGTGAGGGGGTGTGTGGTCTCAGGACCCCATGGAGGAAGGGTGTGCTGTGTAGACACTGGTGCTTCTGTGGTTTTGTGTGTGGTGACATGGTCTCCCATGATGCTGTGCATGGTGCTGTGGGGTCTCTGCTTTCTGGTTTCCGATGCATGCCCTGGGTCCCGCGTCTATGTGCGCATGCAGATTCAGTTCCTGGGGCTCCTCAGACAGTCTGCAGTCAGGGAGTGGGCGCCCACCTTGGTGCTCATGCTCCCCTCCACCTCGGCTCTGTGGGGTCCTTTCTGTGTCTACACCCACTTCAGAGTTGGTCCAGAGTCTGGAAGTTCAAGAGCGACAGCGAGGACTCTGTTGACAGCTTTGGGGAGAGTAGGTATTTTCTCAGTGTAGGTTCTCCCCTGAGCACAGAGTGTCTTCCTGTCTCTGTTTGTCTCCCTCCATGTCTGTCATCAGTGTCTCACAGCTGCCAGAGGACAGGTGTGGCTCCTTGATTCAGGGGACTCCTAGGTATCTTGTTCTTTTGGAGGCGGTAGTAAATGAGATTGTTCTCCATAGTCTCTTTCTGATGGTTCCATCTGAGAACGTAGAAATGCAATTGATTTGTTATATTGATTTTGTTCCTTGCAAGTTTCTTGAATTTAGTAGTTATGTTCACCTTAAACTGCACGTTATTTGACCAACAAAATGGGTTTATTTGGGAATAGCAGAGAATGGTAATCTGGGATGAGCTACGGTCACATCACAGGCACATACAAGAAACAAAGGAGAGGAACATTATTTCATGGAGGAGGAGGAAGAAGTTGGGAGGGGTGCTTGGAAGGAAAGTCCACTGGAAAAAGGTAGGAGTTCAGCGTGATGGAGGATTCTCACCAGCTGAGCTGTGGGGATGGTGGATTTCTTGTAGGAGATGAACCCTCCCGCTTCCCCGTGGGGCCTGGAAGGGATGAGTCTCTCCTGTGGGGGATTCTAATGTAGGGTCCATAATAGGCACTGAGTACCAGGTGCCCCCTTCCAACCTCCCCCAGTCCACTTTACTGAGGCTTCCCTTCATACTTTTTCACAGTTCTATCCAGGTTGTGGTGGAGCATTGTGGAGAATTGGAATTCGAAATCCCACTGCTTCTACTGCACCCAAGACATGCCCGATTTAATCCTCCCACAAGTCTCTTGCTAACATGTGACCTCCTCCAAGGGCGAGTGGCCTCTCCATGGTGGGTGGACTGGATCTGGGAGGGCTTGTCCTCCATCCCGAAGCTGATGTCCTCTCTGCTTCTGTGATGTGGTGCTAACGTGGATGTTTGGAAAAGTCATTTACTCTGTGGTGATTTCAAATCTGCGGTAACTGGTCACAGCAGCACAAATACATTTTATCTCCACACTCAGACTCCCCAGCTATTGTTTCTTTACCACATTTGCCACTTCACACGGGCTACTTCAATCCATTTTACCCCAAACAGGGACACTGTCCCATGGGACCACCACGTAACCCCAAGTGAGGAAATCATGATGGTTCCCACATTTGAAGGCCCACTTCAGCTGTCATCACCTGCCCGACCGTCTGAAATGTCTTCTCTGTTCGGATCCAGTTTTCTTCTTCTGGAACTTCTTCCAGGACTTTCCCTTATTTGAGTAACCTTGATGGGCTTTCAGAGCACACACGGCTCCAATCTGAGTAGTATTTCCACATGGCTTGTGTCACTGGGGCTGTTTTCAGTGTCCATCCACGTTGTGACATGCATCAGTCCTTCATTCACTTTTTCACGGTGGCTAAACATAAGAACATTGGCCCCTTAAAGCATTTCAGGTAAACAATTCTCTGGCCTTAGATGCGTTCCCACGGTTGTACATTATTCTCCAGAACTTTCTCATTCTCCCCGAGGGAGCCTGTATGCATGAGACACCAACTCCCCATTGTCCTTTCCCCTCGGCCCCCTGCAGCCACATCCAGCTTTCTGTCCCAGACACCTCATACAAGTGCAATCATACAGTATCTGTCTTCCCGTGACTGGCTGATTTCACTTAGCGTAATGACTTCCAGGTTCAACCAGTGGTGTAGCCTGTGTCAGAACTCCCTTAGTTTTTAAGGCTGAATCATGTTCCATGGTGTATAAACCACATTTTGTTTATCCATTCATGGCTTCCACCTTTTGGCTGTTGTGAGAAATGCTGCTCTGAATATGGGTACTTCTACTTTCAATTTTTGGGGGCAGTGGAATTCTTTGTTTAATATTTTAAGGAACCACCATATTTTTCCCCCCACAAATGAACCATTTACTTCATTCCTTCATAGGGCAGAACAAGATAGCCATTTAGGGATCTACCTCATTTTATTTGTCCTTTTCCCCATGGATGGACATTTGCATAGTTTCTGGTTTTTGCCTATTGTGAACACTGCTGCTATGAATATTCCTGTACATTTTTGTTTGTTTGAACCAATGTTTCCAGTTTGGGGGGTATATATCTAGGAGTACAATTGTTGAACCATATGGTAATTCTGCTTTGATCTGTTTGAATACATGTCAAACTATTTTATACATAGACTGCACCATTTTTCACAAGTGAGGTTTAAGGGTCTCAGTCTCTCAACATCCTTTTGTTATTTTTAGTTTTCTTGGCAATAGTGATTCTACTTGTGTAAAAGGACATCTAATTGATTTAAATCTTCATTTGCATAAAGACTAATGATATCTAATATTTACTCATGTGCTATTCACCATTTGTATGATTTCTCAAGAAGGGTCTATCCAAGTCCTTTGTCCATTTTAAACCCATTTTAAACCCCAACCATGGGGTTGTCTTTTTGTTGAGTTGTAAAAGCTCTTTACATATTCTGGGCAACAGACTCTTATTAGATAAATAATGTACAAATATTTCCTTCCATTCTGGGGCCTGTCTCTTCACTTTCTAGATAGTGTCTTCTGATGTACAAAGACTTTTAATTTTTTTTTTTTACATTTCTTTTTTAAGAGTGAGAGTGAGTGTGCAAGTGGACAGGGGCAGAGGGAGAAGGAAAGAAAATCTTAAGCAGGCCCCCCACTCAGTGTGGAGCCTGACGTGGGGCTCAATCTCATGACCCTGAAATCATGACCTGAGCCAAAATTAAGAGTCAGATAGTTAACCAACTGAGCCACCCAGGCACTTGGGACAGATTTTTAATTTTGAGTATATTCTTTTATCTATTTTTTCTTTCCCTTCTTATGCTTTGTTGGCAGATCTAAAAGCATTGCTAAATTCAAGGTTATAAATATTTATCCCCATTTGTTTCTTCTAGAGTTTATAATTTTATAATTATATTTATAATTTATAATTTTACCTCTTACATTTAAGCCTTTAACTTATTTTGAGTTAACGTTTATATGTGGTGTAAGGTAAGGGTCCAGTTCCATTCCTCTGTACATGGATAGCTGATTGTCTAGCACCCTCTGTTGAAAAGACCATTTTGTCCCCCCAGTGTAATGCCGTCCACCCTTGTCAAAATTCAGTGGACCGTAGATGAAGGCGTTTATTTCTGGGCCCTTAGATCCCACTGTCCTGTATGCATACTTTAAAAAAAAATTATTTTATTTATTTAAAAAATTTTTTAAAATTTGGGGCACCTGGGTGGCTCAGTGGGTTAAGCCTCTTTGATCAATTCCCCAGCTGCTTATCCTCTCCAGCCTTACCTCTCCCACCACATCCCCCCACCCTGTGGGCCTCCCAGGTGTGTCATTGTCCCACATGTGCCTTGGGCCTTGCTCCAGGACTTTACATTCTCCCTGCCCTCTGCCAGGAGTACTCTTCTCTCCCCCTGCTTCACGTCTGGCTTGTTCCCCTGTTGACTGGACCTGGACTAGCCCCCCGGTGACCTGACTCCTTTCTGCTGCCTGTGTGTGGCCTTGTCCTCTACTTAAATGTAGTGCCCACTTTCTCTGTGTGAGCGATTTACTAAGCTGCCAGCTATGGGTCAGGCACAGGGAAGTAGCCTTAGTGACGTGTGTGAAAAAATCAGTCTCAGGGTGCCTGGGTGGCTCAGTTGTTAAGCATCTGCCTTCGGCTCAGGTAATGATGCCAGGGTGATGCCAGGGTCCTAGGATCGAGTCCCACTATGTTGGGCTCCCTTCTCAACAGGGAGCATGCTTCTCCCTCTCCCACTCCCCCTACTTATGTTCCCTCTCGAGCTGTCTCTCTCTGTGTTAAATAAATAAATAAAACCTTTTAAAAAAAATCCATCTCAGGGGCCTCACTACTCTTGCTGACAATGGGGGAGCTGCTGTCCCCACAGGTACAGAGAAACAAGACTTCCAACTTCTTAGGGCCAGCGAGATGTAGACCTGGGATTCACAGCTGGGGCCTAAGCAAGACCCTTCTTCTTCCAGCGGTCCTCTTTGCCCTTCCCTGCCCACGGGCTAGACCTGATTCCTAATCTGAGAGAGTTTGAGGGTGACTGTTCCTAGGAATAGCAGTGGTTGACTGATGGACCTTGTCAGCAAGAAGCCTAGTAGCCTTCAAGGAGGACCCTGTGGGGGTGGAGACAGCTCTCTGAGGGCCAGTGACAGCCCACTCCAGGCAAAGTGGGGCAAGAGGCCAGCCCTGCTGATTCTAGCCAGTCTGTAGGCCGTAGAAAGGAGGGCTGTGCCCAAAGGTGCTCCACTCCTGGCAGGTGGGGACAGGACCTGCAGAGGGCCAGCCAGGAGAGGGCACCTGCAGGGTTTGCCTGGGAGCTCAGCATGGGGGAGTGTTCCTGGCTCCAGAATGCTGACTGTGGGGTTGGTTTCTCACCTCTGAAGCCTCAGGCTCCCCTTTGTATGATGGGGTGCTCATGGCCCCCATCTCTGGGAGTGGAGGGTAGGGAGGCCCCACGGGCAGACTTGCTCAGGACAGGCTGGGAGAGTGGCTGTTGCTTAAACCAGTCCAAGGCCTGCCCCCTTGAAGAAGGTGCACACATCCATGGTCCCCAGCTCTGGGGTCCTGCTGCCAGCCTCTGACAGTGACCCTCCTCCTGCCTTGTCCCTTGTCCCTGTAGATAGATGGTCTTCCTGGAGCTGTTCCTGCAGAAGGCAGAGAAGCCCATCATGATGTAGGGTCACTTAGTATGTAATCACCAACCGGCAGGCTGCCGGGCCCATGTGTCCCCCTGGGAGGGCTGGAGGGTGGTGGTCCTTGAGGTCCCTGGAACCCTGCACTGGCAGGATGTGTCCATGCAGTGCATGGTGATGGTCAGCTGCTTCTGTTTCTTCCAAGCAATGTTTCTTCCAAGAGGTGGACGACCTGGTGTGTGCAGATGTGGACACGATGTTCTGCGACCATATGGGCATGGAGATCCTGTCCCCCATCTTTGGCACCCTGCACCCCAGTTTCTACCAGGTGTCCCAAGAAGACTTCAGCTACCAGTGCTGGCCACAATCCCAGGCCCATATCCCCAGGGACCAGGGTGATGTTTACTACATGGGGGTTTTTGTCGGGGGCGGGGGAGAGGTGGTAGAAGTTCTGACTGACCTTGGCCTGTCACCAGGTGGTGGGAGTTGACCTGGCCAATGGGATCAAGGTTGTGTGTCATGACAAGAGCCACTTGAACAGGTACCTGATAGACCACTATCCCACCAAAGTGCTATCCCCGGAGGACCTGTGGGACCCATGGCAGCTGGGCTGTATCCTGGAGGACCTTTGGGACCCATGGTGGCTGAGCTGCCCTACCTCACCTTCATGAAGAAGCTGAGATTCAGGCTGTGCCCAAGAATCACCAGAACATCTGGGACTCATGAGGGGCTGTCTCCATCTCCATCAGGGGTTGTTGTCCTGAGCAGAGCTGTCAGAGCAGATTCCTACTTCTGTCCTCTTGAGGGAGATCATGGAAACCAGCCCTGCCCACACAGGCATGTCCAGGGGCCCCAGATGCACCAGAACACAGGAGGCCTGCCTGGGGACACAAGGTCCTCTCTTTGTGGTCACTACATTTTGATAACTTCTAGGTCATTTGCAGCTATGAATGGCTCCAGTTTTATGTCAGATATTTTTCTGTGTCGAGGCTGAGCAACCATTTTTATTTTATTTTATTTTTTAAAATTTATTTATTTGTCAGAGAGAGAGGGAGAGCGAGCGAGCGAGCACAGGCAGACAGAGTGGCAGGCAGAGGGAGAAGCAGGCTCCCTGCTGAGCAAGGAGCCCGATGTGGGACTCGATCCCAGGACACTGGGATCATGACCTGAGCCAAAGGCAGCCGCTTAACCAACTGAGCCACCCAGGTTTCCCTGAGCAACCATTTTAAAAAAGAACAATCAAGGGAAAAGGTTTTCTTCCTGGTTCTAGACAGACACTGCCTGGTGGGGCTGGGAGTGGTCCTGCAGCGGCTATGGAGCCAGGATGGCCTCTGGTCAGGACTTCCCTCCCAGTCCCTGCACCTTGCCATGGCCACGGGCTTCAGGGGCAGGGGAACACCAAGCCACCTCTCAGACCTTCAGTCCCCTGACTGCCCAGAGCCCTTGGCTGTGGCTGCTAGCTCAGCCTACAGGAGCATGGAGCCCTCTGAGTTATGTATGGTTCCTGCCTTGGTTGTATTTTTTATTTGTTAATTTTTAAAATTTAAATTCATGACCCAACATATAGTATATCAGTAGATTTTAATGTAGTGTTCAGTGATTCATTAGTTGCCTTTAACACCCAGTGCTCATCACAACATGTGCCCTCAATACCTGTCACCCAGCTACCCTACCCCCCAACCCCCTCCCTTCTGTCACCCTCAGTTTGGTTCCCGGAGTCCAGAGTCTCTCATGGTTTGTCTCCCTCTCTGATTTCTTCCCATTCAGTTTTCCCTACCTTCCCATGTGGTCCTCCTCTATTCCTTGTTCCACATATGAGTGAAATCATATGATTATTGTCTTTCTCTGCTTGACTTATTTCACGCAGCATAATCCCTTCCAGTCCCATCCATGTCAATGCAAATGGTGGGTGTTCATCCTTTCTGATGGCTGAGGAATATTCTCTTGTATATATGGACCACATCTTCTCTATCCATTCATCTGTTGAAAGACATCTAGGCTCTTTCCACAATTTGGCTATTGTGGACATTGCTGCTATAAATATTGGGGTGCAGGTGACCCTTCTTTTCACTACATCTGTATCTTCAGGGTAAATACTCAAGAGTTCAATTGTGAGTCATAGAGTAGCTCTATTTTCAACTTCTTGAGGAATCTCCATACTGTTTTCCAGAATGACTACACCAGCTTGCATTCCCACCAACAGTGTAAAAAGGTTCCCTTTTTTCCACAACCTCACCAATGCTTATTTCCTGTCTTGTTAATTTTAGCCATTCTAACTGGTGTAAGGTGGCATCTCATTATGGTTTTGATTTGTATTTCCCTCATGTCGTGGGATGTTGAACAATTTTTTATGTGTTTATTATGAGCCTCCTCAGTCTCCTCTGCTCCCCTCATTTTCCTCCTCAGCCTGAAGATGATCCCAGCCAATCTGCAGCTTTGAACACCAGTTCAGTCCAGATGCCAGGAACATACCTTGGGGGTCTCGGCCTCACCTACCCCATCTGTCCTGTCCTCGTCAGGTACCTGCACCCCCGCCCCCACCAGCTGGCCACCTGCTTCTGTGAGAGGACTCTCAGAAGTCCTCATCTCAGGAGAGGGAAACACCAAGTCCAGACCCTTGGATTCCTCTGTGACTTGTTGCTTTCCACCAACTCTCCCAGTAGTGAGGTGGCTACTGGAGGACATTCAGTGTCCAAACATTTAAAGGCATATGAGTCTCTGCTGCTTAGGGCAATGGATAAGAGTTGGGTCAAACAGAAACCTAGCAGAATCACTGGAAGAAAGGCTGAGTGACGGGGAGCTTTAGGAAAGAAGGGCCTAGAAGCTCTGACCTATTCCCCAGTCCCTGGGACACTGCATGCATGGGCTGGGTGCCTGCTCAGGGCCGACCTGAGAAGGCCCTAGGTTCTGCCCTCTGGTGATTGTCAGACTTGGCAAGTAGGAAGTAAAGGCCAAGGCAGAGTGCTAAGAGGCCTGGCTGGTGCTGAAGGTGTATCCCGACACCCACATACCCAGAGCCCTCCTCCCCATCTGGAAAGACTGGAAATTGAGTTTTTTTGTTTTTGCCTTTTTTTTTCCCCAGAAGGAGGGTAGTTTCCAGATGTTTAAGGAAATCTCACCCAGTGGACAGTTGATCACTACATTCACAGACCAGACACTTCTGTGGCCACACACGCCAAGGGATACAGATTTGACAAAATCAGTTCAGAGATGTCACTAAGCCAACAGCAGAACTGCAGGGAGAGGAGCAGCAGCAGTGAACCCGGGGGACAGGAAGAACTGGTATTTGACTTGCTACATTGCACTCTTCACAGTGTCCCAGATCCAAAGGCCGGGAGATGAGTGGTGGTGACACAGGAAAAGAATGTATTTCAGCGCAGCCGACACCAGAAGGCAGAGAACTGGCATGGTCTCAAGATGTTGAAAACACTCCTGGGCTTTTATATGAGGAAAATCTAGGACAAAGGTCGGTGGGCAGGTGCAGAGGTCAGTAAAGTTCTGGTCAATCATTGTCTTGGGGTCCATCACATGGGGTCTTACTAGTGTCAGGCAGTGGTTATTGCTTGAGGGGTCGTTTTGGTGCCCGCCGGGTCTTTGACTTGGGTTAACAGATGAGCCCAAAGGAGGGACGTCATCAGTTAGCAAGTACAGACATAGGTCAGAGTGGAGGTGGGTAAAGGTCTCGTTCACTCGGAGAGCAGGGGAGCTCCGAGCCTCTGCTACACACCTTGCCCTGCTCATCGCTTCCAGCTGCCTCATCCTGAGTTCTGTCCTTTTAATGAACTGGTCATCTAGTAAGTAATGTGTTTCTCTGAGTTCCATGAGCCACTCAAGCAGACTATTTGAACCTGAGGAGGAGGTTGTGGGGCCCTCCAATCTGTAGCCATAGCTCAGAAACACTGGTGACCTCTCTGCCCAGCCACTGGCTGACCACTCAGTTAACAGCACAGGAATTCAGTGGCCACACAGAGCAAAGAACACAGACTTGAAAAAGTTCGGAAAAGTCACCAAGCCAACAGTAGCAACCACAATGAGCAGCAATAATGAAGCCTGGGGTGGGGGAAGGTTTGATATCTAGGATGCTTCCGTTATAATATTCATCATCACACCCTGGGCTTGTCAGTGGGGCCAAGTCCCCTGGCTGGGGCTCAGGTAGCTTCCTACATGTTCCACCTGCCTCTCCCTGGCTCCCCCAGCCATGCACAGCCCTGTGCCGCTTCCCAGCGAGGGCGGCTTTAACCGAGGTCAGGAAGATAGGATGGATTTTCCTGACTCCACCTGCCCCCCCAACCCCCAGCCCAGGGCTGCAAGAGAGGAAAGTTTTCTTCAACTCCTCTTAAGGTCCCTGGCTGGGTCTGGAAATTGACAGAGGAACAGGAGAAAAGCTGGCAAAGTGTATTGATTTTTTCGGTGGGAGCCTCACAAGAACCTGGAGACCAACAGAGGTGATTGGAGCAGACAGTTCTACGTTTTAAGCAAAGAAGCAATCAAAGTGTGAAGAACTGAGAGACACAGGGGTTTGAGCTAGGGATGGTAAATGGTAAAAAAGTAACTAGGAAGATAAACGTTAGTCTAACTAGGCTTGTTCCTATAGCCTTTGTGGCCCTAAATTCCTTGACTCTGGTGATTAGCATGTCCTCCTTGTGGTCTGGGGAGAGAAAGTGCCACATGGGAGTATTCTGACCTGCTCCAGGGAAGAAGGGCTGACAGCTGGGGATCAGAGGGACCTTCCTGCTTCTGCTCTATGGAAAGTTCTTTCAGTTTCTATATTTAATTTGCCAAGGTGCCATATTTGGGATAGTGTGTCCTGACCTTCACTGGCCTGGTGCTGTACTCCCTCTCTTCCTAGTATCCAGGACATTGACTGCGCTGCTGTGGAGACCTCCCAGCCCTGGGGCAGCCCCTTGTCCATGGAGGCACCTGTCTCCAGGGGAGGGCTGCCTATGGCTTCCCACAGGGCTGCCCTGTTGCTAAGGGTGGCTGCCCCTCCTCGGGGAGATTGGGTGAGAGTGTGCGGATCTTACTTTGAGAAACTGACTTCATTTCTTGCAAATGTCTACCCAGTAGTGGGATCATACAGAAGTTCTATTTTTAGTATTTGGGGGAAACTCCATACTTTTCCCAGCATGGTTGTGCCAACCAAGGTCAATTCTGGATGATTTTACCTATAAACCAGAGATTTTTCAAGAACCTCTCCAGCAGAGAACATGAAGAGAACATTTTCAGGGCTTTGCAAAGCACACTAATCATAGGAACAAACTGGTGACTCAGAAACTATTGGAATGAAGAACTGGTTGTCCTTCCATTTCTGGCTAGTGTGTGAGTCTGTGGCTCAATCCCACCTCAGGCAGCTGGAAGGTTGACCTCCCAGGTCACCAAGATGGTTCCTGTTTCCAGAAATTCTTTGGGGTGTGGCCAGGTTTCCCCACCGATGCACAGATCAAGTTGGTGACCTCTGACGGTGGAGCCACGGGTCCTGAGGCATCGTCCCTCCCCCCTCCCCCAGTAGAGCCATCACACTGAGGGTTTAGGGGGACAGGAACTGCCTCTAGGCAAAACCACCTGAGATTCCACTGTCCCTACCTGACCTTCAGATGCTCCTCAGTTAGTCCTGTGCCTCTGGTGTCTTCCTGGAACCCTGACCCGCCTGTTTTCAGACAGCTCGTCCAGCAGTGCCCTCACTTTCTGGGAGGGGGATTTACTGGAATCTGCAGTGTGTCCTGCTGCCCCACCTGGATCACTGTTTGAAGGCACATCGTCTGGGCCGTCTGGGGACCCAAGACCATGGGCCTGTGGCCTGGAGGGGTTCTGAGCAGAGCTGGTGGGATGGGAGGGCTGCAAGGCACAGAGGCGGATTTCCAGAAAGCTGTCTGGGGTCTCTGGCATTCTACCATTTTTGAATCAAAGCCCTGAGATCTTTAAAATGCCAGCAATATTACAGCGTGGGCCGGAAAACCACATGTCTCTGAGCGCCCAACACCACCTAAACTATTGGTGATTTCTTGCACTTGAGCTGAGTGCAAAGGATTGGGAGTAGGAGCTTGAGGGGAGGTCCTGGGCCAGACTTTGTGTTTGGGGACACAGGCCATCCAGACAAGCTTGTGCTGAGCCTCAGGAGGGGGCCCGTGTGGAGACCCCAGCTGTAGGCATTACTGTCCGCTGATGCCCCCTCAGTCGGCCCCAGTGCACCTGCTGCTTCGAGAGCACCTGCCCCTTCCTCTCTACCTGAGGGCTCTCTCCTGCACCAGCCATGCCCCTCCCCTGCCAGTCACTGTCATCCTGCAGCCTGGGAGGGTGGACACCCTGATGACCTCCAGCCCTAGGGACAGATCCAGTGCAGGTGGGATGTGGTCTTCCAGCAGGACTGAGCACCAGGCCCCCACGGTGCTCACTCTCCTCCTGGGGGCTCACTGAGCCATGTCCTCCATCAGGCTCCCTGGGTTCAACTCCTCCTCTGCTCTGGGACCACTCTTAGCCCAGGCTCCACATGCTGGGACTGGGAGCAGGTTGTCTGGACCTTCTGGACTTGTGCTTCCATGCCTGTGATGTGAGCACGGGCTGGCCTCACAGACTCATCAGAGGAGACCCAGCGCAGGAAGATGCAGGCTGCTTCAAGGGAGATGCCAGGTGACCCCAGAGGGAGAGCACAGGCCTTGCACAAAACATAGGGTTCATGGAGCCCAGTGTAGGATGTGGGCACCCAACCATGGGGCATGGAGAATCCTGGTGAGGGTGGCCCTGGTGGGGGGAGGGGGGACCACAGAGGGGTCTCAGAAGAGGCAGGAGACAAGGAAGACAACAGGACAGAGCTTCCCAAGGAGGTCGATGGAAAAGTCAGAGAATCACAGAGACCCTTGGGAAAACTCGGAGGCCCTGGATACGTTGGCTGAAACACTGTCATTTGGTCAGAAAAGTTGTGTCACAGACCCCCAGTCGACACTGGATGATCTACT